>PVJA010036176.1:0-21207 GCA_004027025.1 Myocastor coypus | reverse complement strand
TCTATATGTGTGAGGAAAGGAAAGCCCTGTCCACTGGTGGTGGGAATGTAACTCAGTGTGACCATTATGGGAAACAGTACGGAAGTTTCCTCAAAAAGAAAAACAGGGGGCTGGGGAGATAGCTCCGAGGCACAAGTGCCTGCTGGGCAAGTGCAAGGTCGTGAGTTTGAACCCTGGTCCCACCAAAAAAAAAAAAAAAGAAAAACAGAACTGTCATGTAATCCAGCAATTCTACTAACTGGCAGATACCCAAAGGAAACAAAATCAGTGTGTTAAAAGAGATATCTGCATCCTCATATGTACTGCAGCTTTAGTCACAATAGTCAAGATGAGCAGATAAAGAAAAGTAGGGTATATATGCGTAATGGAATAGCATTCAGGTTTAAGAAAAGGTCATTTGTAACACAGATGAATGAGGTCATTAGTTATTTGAAATAAGAAGTCATAGAAAGCTAGTATAATTCTAGTATGCTGGAGACTGAGGCAGGAGGATCCCTGCAAGGCCAGCCTGGGATACCCAGTGAGTTCAAGTTCAGTTTGGAATATATAGTGAAAGCCTGCATTAAAACTAAAAACAAAAATGAGAAAACAAACAGAAACACAAACACCACATGATTTCATTTAAAAGGCTGATTTCACAGAAACAGACAATAACAGCGTTTATCAGGTTAGCACAGGGGCAATTTTGGGAGGATGTTGGCCAAAGAACACACATTTTCAGTTGCATAAGATGAATACATTTTTTTTTTTTTAATTAAGAAATGTTTATGTACTAACTTTTGTACATTTGGCAAAAATAAATTCAGATACTAATAGGGTTTCCAACAGAAAAAAAACTACAAAGGTTGACAACAAAAACATTTAAATTTTTAATTTTACTACCATAAGAAATCACTAACACTATAAACTAAAGCATAAAATAGCTGCCACTGAGAGAAGTTAGCAAAGTTTAGTGTTCATATAAAACTAATACTGGTCCTTTTAAATCTACTGTTTTTATAGAGAAATTTCTAAAATTCATAAAGTATCACAAAAGCTCAGATATCTTGCTTTTGTAAAATGAGATGACAAGTGGTTTTGTGATTGTAAAGCAACAACAACGAAAAAATTAACACATGAAGCACTAATGAAAGGATTTAAGTTTAGCCATCACAAAGACATCTGTATCAATGGACATCTGTACCAATGAATACTTCTTTAACTGAATTTGTTTTATAATGCCTAACTGAATAAAAGAATCCTCCAGCTGCAAAGTTTGAAAGTTTCAATGCAAAGGATGTCTATCCCTTATACTAGAATAGACACATACAAAAATATATTTGGAATATTTTTTTCATAAGTGTTCACACTTGTATGATTTGTAATGAGGTAATATTGAATCTGAGGGAATGTACTACCATAGAACTTATCATATGAAATTATAACTGAAATTTCAGTTTTTTAAAAAAATAAAAAATATAAAATATCAAAGTGCACATGATTTTCATCTCTCAAGAGATGCTGGCCAAAAATCATCCCCTGTTAGTTTATGGCTGTGCTACAATAGTTTCACCTGAAGAAATTAAAAATGTTAAAATTTATTCAAAGATTTATCACAGGCTGATGCATAAGCTATACCAAAGAAAGGAAACACTCAGAAGTTAATATAAAGGTTCTAAGGTAAGAAATGACTAATACACTCTCAGAAGTCATGATGTTATTAATGTATGCCAGCCATGTTAATTAAGATTAACTTTTTCTAACAATTTTTACTATCTTTAGCAAGTGTTAGAACAGAGAATGAGCTTAATCTGACACTTTCCATGTACTAAACTACACCTTGAGAATATAATTACTTACATCATGCTGTTGAGTTAGTTGCTTGAGCTGCTGCTATCATTCCCTTGCTCCATGAAAGGTTGTTTTTTGGCATGTGCCTCTCTGCCTTGGAGCCAGCTGAATATGGACTGAAACCTCTAGTAACTGTGAGTTAAGTAAACCTTTCCTTCCCTAATTTTGAGTGTCGGGTATTTGTCCCAGCAACGAGAGAAGACTAAGACAAATGCTGATGAATATCCATAATAAGTCTGAATTAACTTCTGTCCTCTGTAATTAGTATGGTACTCCTAAGTATCTTTTAGAGAAATGATGATATCCTGTTTGAGAAAAGGTGCTTTTATAACTTCTCTATATGTCATTGCTATCTACATCTTGGTTTCAATTATTACCTTTACTATAATGAATAAAACGTTTATGTGCAGCTCAGGCATCATTCCTGAATTGCAGGCACCAAGTGCTAGTCAAAATCTCTACTAGTATGCTTCAAGAAACTTCAAACTCAATATATCCAAAGATAACAGCAAATATCACCTTTACCCAAACTCTAAAAGATATTCTTTCAATTTTCTCTGTATTGTAGGCATTGGCTACAAAATCCTCTATAATTCAAGCCACACGGAAATGGGTCCTGTTTTTTTTTTTTTTTTTTTTTTTTAATTATCCATCCTTTGTGTTAAACACACTGTCTAGTATGTAGGCTACCATCATAAATTTCTCCTGAATGAATAAAAGAATCTAGTAACTGTCCAAAAACAGATGTATTTTGTAAGCCATATGCTTGATAACATATAGTAGGTGCTGGAGAAAACACCTATTATACAACTTATTATTCTGTTAAAAGAATAAACAACTTTTATAAAAAGTGAGGGTCAAATATAAAAATTACAAAGAAAAATGATTCAAAAGGACAACAATAAGACTTTTTAAAGTAATCAACCTTCACTGAAAATACTTTCTTTACTCAGAAAGTAATGAAAATCTTGCTAATAAGAATTAAGAGCTATGTGTATTTTCTCAGCTGCACATTTCATATGGAACTTTTCTCCATGAACAGGAAACAAATACACAATGTAACTAGTTACTTCAGATTGAATAACCTAGATTAAGCTAAGAAATTAAGATATGCTATATGTATACATCAATTTATACCTTCAAATCACATTCTGTTATACCATTTTAGGAGGATCTAAAATAAATAGATCAAGAAAATAATTAAATCAGAGATCTTTATGCTTCTAGGATGGTTTTGATGAATTAAAAGTAGCTTCTTTTTTTTTTTTTGCAGAACCAGGGATCGAACTCAGGACCTTGCATTTGCCAGGCAGGCACTTGTGCCTCTGAGCTATCTCCCTGGCCCCAAAAGTAGCTTCTTAATCAATGGAATATAACGTTGTTTGAAAGGTTAGGAAAGTTTCTTACCATTAAAACCGTCTTAGAAGAATCACAAGGGTATCGGAGACTGAATATTCCCAAAATCCCCAGAAAGCAAAAGAAAGCAAAAGTGGCAAGATTTCGAATATCAAGAAACGACTCTATCAGTGGTATTGTTCCCATTGTCCAATCACAGCAGAGATCTGAAGGATTTAACAGAAGCCAAGCATTCACAGGAAGAAGGTAGTTAAATGTCAGCTGCCTTGTAGGAGTTGGGCTTACAGCAGCTGGATTATCAAACCTGTATAAAGAATGAAACTGAAGTTATTTAAAAAGAAACATTTATTTATTTATTTATTTATTTACTCATTCATTTATTTTGCATGAGGGTCTTAATTATGTAGTTTAGGCTATCCTTGAACTCAACATGTATTCCAGGTTGGCTTTGAATTCACAGAGACTCACCAACCTCAGCCTTCCAACTGCTGGGATTACAAGAGCGTGGCACCATACACACCAAAGAAAATACTTTTAAACACTATGCATTCTATAACATAAAAGTATGCACATGAGTAAAAAAGTAAATGTAAAAGAAATATTGTATGTGTAATCCTGTTAAATGAAAGAAGAAAGATTTTATGGATACATCTTAATTTCATCAAAACTCAAACTCTGAAATTTATGATACATCTAGTTGAAAGAATTAGTATTTATTAAGATCTGTTTAAAGGTCATCTCTTCCTATCAGAATAATTCATACATACATAATATAGTAGCACAACTATGCAGAAATGCTTGAAGTTATGACCTACTTATTCACAACAAAGTCAATTAAGATTCACTGCATGTGTAGCATGGATTCTTTTGTGAATATTCACCAATGTTATTTAATTTTAAATATGAAAGGACAAAATACCCTATTTGAAAGTTAGATTATCTGACCAAACAAAGACTCACTTATCTGTAACTACTGAAATCTTCAAACATAAAGACAAAGATACATAGTACATAATTTTAACAGCATATACCTCCAAGAGAAATATTTCATATAAGAAAACTTTGTAATTTATAAGACGGTATATTCATGTCAAATATAACAATAATTGAGGGCTGGCATCAAATAGCTCATATTAGGGGATGGGGTTTGATCCCCAGGCCTGGCATGCTGAGACAGCAATTGAGACTGGGCATGGTGGCATGTGTCTATGATCCCAGCTCTTGGGAGGCTGTGAACAGGTGAATCACTACCTACAAGTCCATCGAGTAGTGAGACCAAAATACACACACACACACACACACACACACACACACACACACACACACACACACATTAAAGATATGAAGTTGTAAGAAAGAATTAATACTATTGGTATAAAATATCATCTAATGGTAACAAAGGGACCAACTCATTAAGATGACATGACAGGGCAGGGAAGATAGCTTAGTGGCATAAGTGCCTGTCTAGCACTTCAATCCCTGGTACTACAAAACAAACAAACAAACAAACAAATAAATTTCAAAAATAAAGACAACATGTCAACTGTAAACATTCATGCACTTAGTGACAGCTTAAAAAAGACATGAAAAAAAGACACTAATAAATCTTCAGTGTAAATTAGACTGATCTATAATTTTAGAAAGACTTCAACGTTTATCTCTGAGTAACTGATAAAAGACAAAGACCATTAGGGAAAGAAAAGACCTCACTAACTTTAACACTTAATTTGAGAGTCTTTATCTTTGTTGTGGGGGTTTCATGGATGCTATAACTAATCAATTTGTATATTTAAAATATTATATAGTTCATTAAATATGTTGATTGTGTGTCAAAAAAGCGGTTGAAATATTCAATGTAAATCAAAGACCATGTGAAACACTTATGATCACTTAGAAGTAAAAAAAAGAAAACAGAAAAAACAGAAGAGAACCAGAATTCATACCTTGTAAATACTGGAAGCTGGGACTGAATAACCTGGACTCTAATTACCACAAGTAATAACGTACTGAACATCAAGACAATCAGTTTTATTAGTGTCTGAAGCAGAGAAAATGGAATGCTACTCTTTCTACGAAGGAACTGTCCAGCAGTAGTACACAATAATGGCAAAGTATACTAAAAAGAAAAAAAAAAAAAAAAAAAAAAAAAAAAAAAAAAAAAAAAAAAAAAAAAAAAAAAAAAAAAGCTTAAATAACAAATCATAATATACCATTTTTAATAATACAGTAATTTCTAAATGCAAGACTAGATTCCAAATGAATGTAATTGGAAATTCAATGTAAAACAACTTGTGGAATTGTTAGTAAGTAAAAAGTTCAATAATCTTATCCAATGAGGAATTATACTATAACGGTATTAACGTGTAATTCTTCAAACTGCTTGACAATTTCATTGCTGAGCTTAAGAAGTCCATACAAAACTGAATGTGTCATAAAATGTTAAGTCATTTTCAATGATTAATGTTTGTCTTTTGCAAAATGTTGGTACCATTATTGCTAATTAACACATACAGAATATAAAGCTAGTAAAATCTGATTCTACTAGGACAAAATATAGCAACAAGAAAATTTATACTTTTCCTTACCCCCTGGGCAATAAATACTTCATATACACAACATATTCCCACAACTGTTATGCCTTGTTCTTTACACAGTGTTGCAACAGCCACTAAAAACACTGTCAATGCAATTGGAGTCCACACTGCAATTTAAAAATAAAGAAAACAAAGCAAAACTCTATAAAGCAACTTTGTATTATAAAAATTAGTATCTTAAACTTTACTTGTGTTTTGACATTTGAGTTATTTCCCATTGACCAGAGAACCTCATACTTTAAAATGTATTTAAATTCTGTAATTTTTTGCTTTACATTTTCAAAGCAAAATATGGAAGTTTTGACAGTAATGCATGCCACAGTGGTACATATACTTGCTAGGCTGAGGCTGAGGTGTGTAAATGTGGAAGATTAAACAGTTATTTAACCAAATAATAACTTTTAAAACAAAAGCAGAATGGTGAATCTGGAGAAATGCATAGGCCCGAGTGTTGTAATTCGTGATATATCAATTCATATTGACAATTCATAAAGACAAATGTCTGGAATTATCACAAAAATATATCTGTAATTTATTAAAAATGTGAAATTTAAAATTATTGGAGAAAGCAAGAAATTCTGACAAAAAAGGGATATAAAAGCTAAAATGAAACAGGTAAATGATAACCATATAAATCACTATTATTCTTTTAAAATATGTAACAGGATATTCGTAAGCTGCAATTAAATGGAAAACTTAGTTCATCAACTTTAAGTAAATGTCTACTAGCCATAATCTGATTAAATAACAAACCATGAAAGCAAATCTTTACATAGTATTACCCGCTTTGTGCATTCTATAACTTAAAAAAAAATTTTTTTTTTCCTTGTTTCAGAACTTTTGTTTGTTTATTTATTTTCATGGCTGGCTCAGCCTGCCCTGAGAACAGGGCTGGTGCAGCATGTGGTGCCGGGGATTGAACTGCAGTCCCTGCAGCCGCCCAAGCTTTCCTAAGCAGGTGCTTTAGAACACTGAGCCATCCTGTTGGGCCCCAATTCTATAACTTCTTGAAATTCATTTTTCTTATTGGAAAACATGACTACTTTTTTCAGTTTAAAAACTGGTAGCATGATTATGTAACTTTAGTTTTTATTCATTAAGAATGTTATCTCAAACATTTATATACTTAATACAGAAAATCTATCCATTTCTAAAATTGTTTTGTATTTTAAAGTACTCTACAGAAAAAAAAAAAAAGTACTCTACAGACTAAAATAACTAAAAGGAAAAAGAACCAAATCAAACCAAACTACTACTGAGGACTATGTATGATAGTCTTTCCTTAAAAAGTAAAATATCATATTCTAATTAGAATAAAACCACCCATACCAATGAAGTATTAAGGGCTAAACAATAATGCAAATTCACTAAGAAATTAGTATGTGAAAGAAATCATTAGACAGTTCTTTAAAAAACAGTTTGAACCTAACACTGGGTCTTGTAAGGTATACAGGTCACAGAAAAACTAGTGTTAACTAACAGATACATAAAGGAGTAGGAATACAAATAAATTTGACAAATGAATAGTACAGAACAGTATGACAATATAGGCACATACCAAAAATTACCGGGAAAAACTGGTCTCAAATCCAGCCTGAGCAACTTTGCTTGACAAATAGCTAAACAAGGGTTTGGGGAATACAGCATTGCTTAGTATCCTCCATCACCCCAAATATATGCAGTTCTCCTAAAATTTAGCATTTATGATTTTACCAAACTCCAAAATTCACTCTGGAGTAATAATAGGGCATTTGTAATTATACCTATTTTTTATGTCTTTTATTTACTTTTTTGTACAGGGTCACACTATATAGCTCGGACTGAAGAGTGATCCTTCTGTTTCCTGTCTCCCAAGTGCTGGGATTACAGGTGTGCGCAACCACGCCTGGACTCCATCACTAGCTCAGCCCACTTCAGAGTGGGGCAACGTGGCAGGCAGGGCTAGGAATCAAGCCCTTGCCCCTGCGATTCCCTAAGCAAGCGTTGAGCTACACCACTAGCCCTCTGTTTTTTTTTTTTTTTTTTTTTTTTAATATGAACAAAGTTTAGGAGATTTTTTAGTCACATATGATTAGGAACAATCACTTTAACCTTATTAGTCTACTAATAAATTCAAAAGATTTCACCACTATGTACTTCTAAAGACAGGAAAAGCTACCTCATATAACATTTAATTTCACCAACTAACAGCAACAATAATGGCAAAAGACTTACTAAAACCAGTCATTTTTTCAAATATTAGGTACTGTATTATCACATAAATAATAACCTCTTTAAATTTAGGATGAACAGACCTCTGTGGCAAAAGCTATCTTACATGATTTTGCCTAAAACAAGTACATTTGCTAAGTAAATCAATGGGGCGTTTACTTAAGTATCAGTTTTGATACATTGGTAACACACAAGTGTTACAGAGGAAAAAAGAATGGAGTTAGATAAAAGGACCAGGAAAGATAAGTGATGCTACTGTAGTGTCTTATATAATATGTGAGCAGAAATCTCAATGTCAAACAAGAAGAAAGGCTGTGAGACTGTATTATTATACTTACATAAATGGGATGGTGCATGAATAATCAAGAATTTAAATGACTAAATAATTACAGAAGAAAATGTGTCACAAATACCATACATAGTAAAGATCATAATGAAAATGATGGTTTCAAAAGTAAAACAAATTATCAGCAGAGTTAATAGGACAGAGAGGTCCAAAGGAGTTGTTAGCATCTTTTAAATCAGAATTTAAAGTAAATGAAGTTCATTCACTTTCTCATTTCCTTTTTTTTTTTTTTTTTTTTTTAATTTATTTTATTTTTTTCTAGTTTCAGAACTTTTGTTTGTGTATTTATTTTTATGGCAGGCTCAGCCTGCCCTGAGGGCAGGGCTGGCGCATCATGTGGTGCCGGGAATCGAACCGCGGTCCATGAAGCCGCCTAAGCTTTCCTAGGCAGGCGCTTTAGACCACTGAGTCACCCTACCGGGCCCCCACTTTCTTATTTCTTTAACAAGTTTTTACACCTCAGTACCTATTACAAACTAGGAACCATTCTAGGAAAGAGATTAAAAACTGAGAGAAAAAGTTAAGTACTCTAATGAAGGTTATATTATAAGACAAAACAAAACAAAAAAGAAAGAAAAACTTCAATTAAATATTTTCTTTTCCTTTTCTATTTTCTCTTATTGTACCGGGGACTAAACTCAGGATCTTGCATTTGCCAGGAAAGTACTGATTCTACTGAGCTATCTCCCTGGCTCCCTATATTTTCAATTATATATTTTTGCAGGTGAAAGGCACAGAAACAATTTTGGCCAAATGGTGAACTTGTATGGCCTGCTAGCCCTTTCCCCAAAAATAAGCCCCTGCAAAAGATTGAGGAGAGATGGTTTTCATAATATTGAATTAAAAAAAGTAAATGTAAATTGTTGAGTACTAAAGATTGTCCTAAATATGGGCACTCGTATCAGCAATATGAAGGACTGCATATAAAATGAACTGTAAAAATGAGACAAAAAGTTATCTTCTGCTCTAGCTTTTGACTCCTGCATAGCTCATTTTGTGCTCTTCAAGAAATGTGCAGCTATGGGCTGGCAGGATGGCTCAGTGGCCTAAGGCGCCTGCTTAGGAAAGTCAGGCAGCCACAGGGACCGTGGTTCAATCCCCAGCACCACAGGCTGCACCAGTCCTGCCCCCAGGGCAGGCTGAGCCGGCCATAACAAAAAAAAGACTTAAAAAGAAAGAAAAGAAAGAAAGAAAGAAAGAAAGAAAGAAAGAAAGAAAGAAAGAAAGAAAGAAAGAAGAAAGAAAGGAAGGAAGGTGCAGCTATGTCACTTATTGTGAGCTGCAGAGATAAAATCAGAGTATATACTTCAAAAATCTTACTAAGTAAAATTCTTGCAACAAAAGCTAGAGACATTATATTACCTGACTTCAACATACATAACAGTCATCCAAACAGCCTGGTACTGGCATAAAAAGAACATACGCCAATGGAAGAAAATGGAGACCATGGTTGACTTTTAAATATAGCTAAATGATTTCACCAAAGGTGCTGTCAACACATACTAGGAAAAGGACAGAATTTAATAAATGGAATTAGAAAAACTGGTTAACAATAAGCACAAGAATAAAACTAAACCTCTCTTATGCAGTATATAACTCAAATGGATTGAAGACTAATGAACAATCTAAAGCAAATGCTTGATAGCACCTGTACAACAGCAAGGTTTTTCAGAATGAGATTCTGCAAGTACAAGAAATAGAAATATAGATAGATGGTATTATATAAAATGAACTTTCTATACAGAAAAGGAATCGAGAAAACCTAAAGAATGGAAGAATAAATTTGCAAATTATATATGTATATAAAAATTAACATCACGTATAGGGAACTCCCAAAATTAAACAGCAAATAACCTGATTAAAAAATGGGTAAAAAACAACATAACTTGTGTAAACTCTCAACTTCAGTAATTAAGCCAAATGCAAATCAAAACCACAATGAGAGATTCTCCAGTCAGAATAACTACTACAAACACAAATATAATAATGCTGCTCAGTCTGTGGAGAAAAAAGAAACTTTGCATACGTTTGGTTGAGAATATCAATCAGAAAAGCTAAGATGGAAAAGAGTAGGAAGGTTTCTCAAAAACTTACAATTCAACTACCATACGATCCACTAGCAGTCTATGTAAAAGATTCAGAATCAGTATGTCCAAGAGACATCTGCTCTCCCATGTTTGCTATAGTACTAATTAGAAGAGCCAAGAAATGCACACAACCAAAGTGCCTGGTAAAGATGAACAGATAAATAAAAATGTAATATGCATGGAACATTATTTAACCATAAAAAGAATGACAATGTGGATGGAACTGGAGATTATTAGGGCAAGTGAAATAAGGCACAGGAAAACAATTACTGCTTGATCTTACTCAGAGGTAAGATATAAAAAAGTTGATTTGATAAAAATGGAGAGAATGGTGAAGCATATGTAACTAAATCAACGTTACACCAAAGATGGATTAAGCATTTAAAATAAGTAATTTTAAGAAAAATGTGACATTAAAATTATGAATAAAAAGAACAAAGTAATTAGCAAATACAGTTACAGATAAGAACACATTTGACATAGCCTGTAGACCATAGTATTTTTTAACTTTATCTTCCATACTCTGCCCAGTACTTCAAGAGGATATTGGTTTGCAAGTCCAATAAGTTACTCAATTACTTTTATTGCATGTTGGACTGCAAAGGTAAGCAGTTTTCCTGTCCACATTTTATAAATAAAGGAACAACAAAACAGGGATATATGAGCAACTTCTCAAGGGCAGAATATAGGGCTAGAAAATAAATGGTGGAATGGGAATTTCAAAGCAGACTCTCAAGTCCATGCTTTAACAATTATGTTATGCTGGCATCCCATCTGTTTTAAGACATTACTATATGCATAGCAACAAAGGACAGATTTATTCCTATTTAAAAAGCCAAGATCAGGTCAAGCTGTGGTGGCGCACATGTGTAGTTCCTGTACTTGGGAGGCTGAGGCAGGAGTATTGGTGCAAGTTGGACACCAGCCTGGGCTAAAAAAGTGAGCTCAAGGCCAGTTTAAACTACATAGGAAGATCCTGCCTCAAAAAGACAAAAAAAAAAAAAAAAAAAAAAAAAAAAAAAAAAAAAAAAAAAAAAAAAAAAAAAAAAAAAAAAAAAAAAAAAAAAAAAAAAAAAAAAAAAAAAAAAAAAAAAAAAAAAAAAGAAAAGAAAAGCAAAAAGCAAAAAGGAAAAAGAAATCCAAGATAAGGAGCTGAGGAGATAGCTCAATGGTCTAAGCATCTTCATGGTAAGCCCAAGGAACTGAGTCTGATCCCTGGCACCACATGCCAGCCAATCTTGCAATCTCAGGTATGCAGTGGGTTGGCCATTTTGACAGGTCATTGAAATCGGGCATGGTGGCACACAGTTGCAATCTCAGCGCTTGGGAGGCTGATCCAAGAGGATCACTATGTGTCCCAGCTGCATGGCAAGACCCTGCACAAAATAAACAAATAAATGAGTAGATTAAATCACTTGTTTTTTGTTGTTGTTGAGATAAAGTCTTGTTATCTAGTTTATTATTTATTTATTTTTGTGGGACCAGGGTTCGAACTCACGACCTTGCACTTGCCCAGCAGGCACTTGTGCCTCGGAGCTATCTCCCCAGCCCGTTATCTAGTTTAGACTGCTCTTGAACTCATGATCCTCCTGCCTTAGCCTCCTGAATGCAGGGATTACAAGTATGTGTCTCCAAGCCTAGCTAAGTCACTTATTTAATGAAACTTATTATTATTATTGTTTTTTACTTTATCTATTTATATTATGGCCGGCTCAGCCTGCCCTGGGAGTGGGGCTGGCATAGTATGTGGTACTGGGGATTGAACTGTGGTCTCTGCGGTTGCCTAAGCTTGACCAAGCAGGTGCTTTAGACTGCTGAGATATCTTGTGGGCCCTGGTAGTGAACCTTAATTTCTAAATAAACAAAACTAGGCTTCATATCACCAGTACTTTAGGACTCCAGTGACAAAATCCTCCAAAGAACTCTGGAAAATAACTCAAAGTGAAACTTTTAAGGTCTGAGAAATAAAGGTTAAAACTACTATATAAATCTGTTTTCATGTTCACTGTATCTACACCTTTTTTTAAAAAAAAAATTTTATTTATTTATTTATTTTTTTCTTGTTTCAGAACCTTTGTTTGTTTATTCACTCATTTTTATGGCCGGCTCAGCCCGCCTAGAGGGCAGGGCTGGCGCAGCATGTGGTGCCGAGGATCGAACCTCGGTCCCTGAAGCCGCCTAAGATTTCCCAAGCAGGCGCTTTAGACCACTGAGCCATCCCGCCGGGCCCCTCTATCTACACTTTGAATAACCTAAAAGAGCACATAAAATTCAAAAGGTTCAACAGATACTGTGAAAGGGAAAGAATCTGTTCAAAAGGAAAACTGGGATGAAGAAAAGGACAAAATAAATTAAATAAATAAATCAAAGAGAAAAAGATATTTATGTATGTATACAGGATGGCTTGGATAACTGTACTGCTGATTTCTTCTGGTCTACTGAAAGGAGAAGTTAATGCATAATTTTTTGCCCTCCTTTTTAATTCCTTATTACTGTTTTAAACCAATTTTGCATTCTTATATCTTATAGTCTAAACAACTAGTTGAAGACATTATGCAATTTAACAACTATTTTCAAATTCCTGCTATTTTCTTTAGTGAAATTATGTATTGTTTCTAATGTTTTTGTCTGCTTTTTACTATTTTTTATTCTCTTTAAAAAATTAGGGGCTGGGAAGATGGCTCAGTAGAGTAAGTGCTTGCCTGGCAAGCACAGCAGCCTGAGTTCAATCCCCAGTTCCACCAAAATAAAAATAAATAAATAAATAAATAAATAAATAAATAAATAAATAAATAAATTAAATTGAACAGAAACTTTTTATTGCAGAAACCTGCTTTCTAATAATGTTGTCTTGGTTATTTTTCTCTTGTTGCTAGGACAAATACCTGATACTCAGAATTAGGGAAGAAAACGTTTATTTAGCTCATAGTTACTGGAGGTTTCAGTTCATACTTGGCTGGCTCCAAGGCAGAATGGCACAAGGTAGCAAGCATCCATTCATGCCAATGGCAAAGAGCAGAGAGCAAAAGGAATAATAGCTCAGGCAGCTAGCTGGCCTCTCTCCCCTCCCTATATTGTATTGCAAATTACTTGCTCCAGGACAAGTGTAGTACCCACACCCACAATAATCACAAAGCCTCCCCATGACACAAAGCCTCCCCATGACAGCATGAGGCTTTGGAGGCATCACTAGATACAAACTGTAACAAATGTTTAGTTTGAATTAATGAATAAAAACACATTCCAGAGTAGGTCACATGGTAGGAGATTAAAAAAAAAAAAAAAAAAAAAGAGTTGAGACATAATCAGTGCATAATAAAAGTTATTCTGGGGGCCGGGCAGGGTACCAGCCCTGCCCACAGTGCAGGCTGAGCGGGGCCATAAAAATAAATAAACAAACAAAAGTTCTGAAACAAGGAAAAAAAAAAATCAATAAAATAAAAATTCTTAAAAAAAAAACTTATTCTGTAAGGTTTTTAATATCACCTAAGCAACATCACAGTCTTCTAGTTATTATGTATTGAAAAACAACTAAAGCATCAGCATCCACATTGTTTTCTTTCAAACAGCAGCAGATGAAATTAAGTGGCATACAGTATTGTGTAAGATCCCGTTCCAGGAAAAAAAAAAAAATTGTAAGAACCTGAAATGAATAAAACATATCTAATTATGTTTTTACATATACGTACAGAAAAAAAAATACAATTCTAGAAATTTACCTATGGAATTATCTGGTCCTTTTGACTTTGTATATGACAAAAATGCAGCTAGAAAAAAGATAGATGACAGAAGTTCTGCTCTTCCTACAACACCTGTTACCTAGGAAGGTAAAGAGAGAGAGGGTCTGATGAATGAAGAACATTTCAGAATTATGTGTAATAGTAAAAACTTAAAAGTTTGTAACATTTCAAGAAAACATTTCTTTAACATCCTTTGAGCGCCCCCAAGTGGTGATTTTATATATCTTCTATAAATGGGAATTTTTCAAGTATTTGACAACAGTTCTAATTATTGTTTTAACTTCTCCTGAAATAATTATAGATGCACAGGAATTTGCAGAAACAGCACATAGTCTCTGCATATTCTTCAACCAGATTTAGGCAACATCATCCATATTTATAGTACTATTCTTAGAAGAATTCTTATAAACAAAAAAAGCTTAGGGATCTTTCTTGCAAGTTTTCTTAAAATGAGCATTTTCAAAATACAAGAGTATTATGAACTTGTATCTCATAATTAATCTGAAAACTAAAAAAGATAAACTTTAAACAGTTCCTTTAATTTTAAAAATTCAAATAAGAAAACTCGTAAAACTATTCCTTTAACATATTTTGAACTTAATGCAAAATGCAGAGCAACTTACTATTTCTGGAAATGTTTGGAAAAATTGTTCAGTTAGATTATCACCTGGTCCAAGACAACTGCTCCAAAACACAGAAACATGTTTTTATTTATGGAAGTTTGCAACAAAGCAATGGGATAAAATACTCTTAGCTCTGCTAAGAGGCAGTGATGGGGGTTTAAGATAAATAAGATTATAGTTTGGGTGTGTCTTGTAGGAAGTGGCTGACAGACACTGAAAATAGCAGATAGCTCACAATTTTAGACAATGCTGCAATAGACAATTTAAAATCATGTAACGGGTCGGCCAAATAGCTCAGTGGATTAAAGCACCTCTAAGCAGGCATGGGGGCCAGGGGTTTGATCCCCAGGCCTGTAGTACTGGCCCCAACCACACACCCCTCCCTGCCCAGGCTGAGATGGCAGGCAATCGAGACTGGGTGTGGTGGTGCCCAGCTCTTGGGAGGCTGTAAACAGTCAGATCACTAGGAGTCTGATCTAGTAGTGAGATCCTGAAAACCCTGTAGACCCTTCCCTAAATTACAAAAAAAAAAGTAAAAATATGTAACAGATTATCATTTGTTCAATATGTCTCCAAATATTTTGATATATTTTCATCCTTTGGTTAATTCTATCTTATTACCTATCCTTTGAAACATAAACACTGACAAGCTAACAAAAACATAAAATCTGCACAGGTGGAAAATAATTAGCAAGCTGGGCTGGGTGGTACACATCTTGGGAGGTGAGTTCAAGGTCAGTTTACACAACTTACTTAGTAAGATCCTGACTCAAAATAAGATGTACAAAATACAAGTGCTGATACAGCTTAGCAGTACAGTGCTTTGTGTATCACAAAGAAGGCCCTACGATCAATCTCCAATACCCAAACAACAAAACCATTACCAAAGAACTCAATTTATTTATGTTTTATAATATAAAGTGAAGAAGTTATACAAACTTTATGCTCTTGAGGGCTTTGTTTCAAAAACTAGTTTAAAAATTTCATGCAGTAGTGAAACTGTGCACAAAGGACTTCAAAAACTGACGGTTTTTAAGTATTTGGAATAAAATCATGGATTTTTTAAAAAAAAATATGTATCAGCCACTATAGTTTTTTTTTTTTTTTTTAAAATAAAGATTTAAAAATTAGTCTTTTACTTACTGCTTCTGTATGTATTGGATGCACTGCAAAAAGCAGAGCAGCAATCACACCACTCTTGTTGTCCAGGAAAAGTTTGCAGACTTTAAGAAATAGCACACTAACCATAGCATGAAAAATCATATTTAGGAGATGATATGACATTGGTTTTAATTCACTAAACATATAATTTAAGCGAAATGTCAATACTGTTAAAGGTCGGTAGGACTTGTGGCTTCTTTCCTATGAGGAAGAAAAAAAAGAACTGATTATTAAAAAGTAACTTGGTCCTTAGGGCACAAAAGCTAGTGATTGTTTTTACTATGAAAATATTTGCATTTGGCTGTAAATAAAGTGATGAAATGTTCCAAAAGAACAGAAACATAAAAGAACATTACAACCTATAGGCTTATGATGTTTTTGTTTTCTTATTACAAAAACAGGAGAATTTGTTCCTGAGATGTGGTCAGATAATTCACCAGAGGAAGGTCATTTGACATTCCTTCCTCTTAAATATTCAGACTTTCAGGGGCTGGGAAGTTAGCTCTGTGGTAGCACAAGTGCCTGCCTGGCTACTGCAAGGTTGTGAGTTTGAACCCCAGTCCCACCAAAATAAATAAATAAATAAATAAATAAATAAATAAGACTTTCAAAAAAAGGTAGAACAATGAATGTACTGATCAAATTAGGATCTATCCAAAGCCAGCCTTCTTCCCATGACCAATGATAAAGTTTATATAACTGTTAGTTAAAACTTCACTAGGAAATCAACAGAATGCTCACCAGATCAGTTCAAATAGTGACGATTGAAAAACATACTCCTCCCAAAAAAACCCCCAACATACTCCCTAGTTAAGTTTTATCTATAATGTGTATATATATATATATATATATATATATATATATATATACTAAAATAAAAATCTCCAAATACCAAAGAGGAATATAGGTATAAAAGCTTGTTCAATACACGAAAATAGAATCTTTTGTTCTAAATTCTCTATTAACAACAAACTAAGTTTCAGGTGAAGTACTGTTTAAAACTTTGATGTCACATTAACAAATACTTTTTACCCAAAAGCAAAGTCAAAACTAGGTTTAAGAATAAAATTCATAGTTTAATAAAATATCATGCTGTTGACTTTATTTGTAGTCACATGTAAAGGGCAACCACACTCAAATTCTTTGTTCTTCTACCTCTAATCATATTCTGGTGTTACTCTCTGGCACATAGATCCAAATGTGTTCTTTCTTACAAGGGAATATCAGGAAACAAAGGATAAAATATTCATTTTGGAATAAGGAAGATTTCAGTACCTGTTGTTCCTGATTACACATATGATGCATCATTTATTTAAAATGATTTTTCCCATTTAGTCAACTCTAGCTCATACTTCAAATTTCATCTCAGGTACATTAAATTATTTTTAAGGCACTCTACAAAGCTGCTATGTTTTATACTAGAAGAAAAATGGCAGAGATCTCCTGATTCCCTGAACTGTTACTGTTAACTCCACTGGGACATGCTTTTTCAAGTGAAAAGACAAAGTCACAAAAATAGAAACACGTCTTAAATTATAGTGTATACATGCAACTGCTTATTTAGTTCTATTACTTATATATGTCAAAGGTAATGACCAACTAAAAAGAGAGATTAATACAATTATTTTCATAATTCATTAGGACTCTAAGAATCCAGGGACACATGCATTGTATCAATTACTACTCCTGTGTTTTTTAAAATATCAATTATTATTTCTTATTAAAAGAAAAAAAAGAATCCAGGAACATTTATCAACTGGCTATACCAGGGTTGCTCTGTAATATATAATAAAACAGCTAGATCTATTATGAAGACAATAATTGAGATCATTATCATATACAAGCTTATTTAAGAAAAACTTCATTACTCAGTTTACACTGGGAACAATCATAAACATAATTTTTTTTTTTAGATTTTATTTTTTTCTTGTTTCAGAAGTTTTGTTTGTTTATTTATTTTTATGACTGGCTCAGCCTGCCCTGAGGGCAGGGCTGGCACAGCATGTGGTGCCGGGGATCGAACCATGGTCCCTGCAGCCGCCTGCAGGTGCTTTAGACCACTGAGCCATCCTGCAGGGCCCCTTAATGAAAACAGTTCCATGCTCCTCAATATAAGGATGGCAAAAATACTAGGCTCTTTGTATGCCACCTACAAGAAAGATATAGCCATGGTTATACAAAAGAATCAGATGAAAGAAGTTAAAAAACAAAACAACAACAAAAAAAAAACCTGTGCTGGAGAGATAGCTCAGTAGCTAAGTGCCTGCCTGGCAAGTGCAAGAGTGCAAGGGCCTGTGTTCAATCCTCAGCAACCCCACCCACCTGCTACTCCCAGAGAAACCAAAATCCAAAACTTTACTCTATATAATTTCCCCCAAAATGACAACCTCCAAAACGAGACACAAAACATGAATGTCTACATCCCACTCCGAGGGATGAAGTGATGTAGTAGGTTAGCATACAGCCTTAGTAATAGTTTTTAAAATATATTGGGCAGATTCTATTCTGCAGCCAGGGTCGTAATCTACTGAAGTATCAATTGAGTATATTAAATATCTACAGAATGGAACTATGAAAGAGATAATATAGACGCTAAGAGGCCCACAACTGCACAAAGATCCCTAATGTGGCAATATTCATATGGCTTAGAAGAATGTCCAAAGGCCAAAACAGTCCCTATAGGATGCACACTGACCAAAATCCACATAAAACACATACACAAATACATAAATACACACACACAGACACACACACACACACACAGGATTTCAGGATATAATTACTTGATGATATCAACCACTAGATCTCTGTGTTAATTTCAGGCTTACTGAGAAACTTTCTGACAAGTAAATATTATTTATACTTTTTTCCTAATCTATTTGCCTCTTGCTGTCCTCTATTTTATTCATTCATTCTGTTGGTATATTAATGACACCTTTTGTCTGCTTTGAACAAAATAAAATTTCAGTCTGCAAGCTGAGAAGAAAAATCATAAAACAGAGTGCTGACGCCACAATATGCTACCTTGTATGCAGGACAATCTTTTATTTGGGCTACTAAACCTTTAGATCAAAATCTTTTTGTAGGTCTCTGGAGAACAAAGGAAAGGGGGTATAAGATATACAGCAATAGGGGTGCATTAACTCATCATGAAAAGATTTTGTTTTCTAAAGGGTGAGATCAAGGAAGGTTGTGTGAAAATAAGGACATTTATTTAATTAAAAAAAAATTGTTATGTGCTCATGGTTAGAAGAACAAAAGATCTTGACCCTATCCTTAAGAAGCTGCCAAATCTGAGGAGTGAAGAGGTGACAAATCATGATTGAGAAACAAAGCACTAGTGCAAACCATGTCATATTTCAGTAATACCTTTATATCCGCCTGTTTGTGTACCACTAAAATGACTTCTCACCTCAAATCTGTATTCTCACCGTTAAATACATTAGTCATCTCTTGTTGCTGACTCACAAGCAGAAAATAATTACCAAAAACCAGAATTATATTTCATTTGATTTTTTTAAATGAACTTTATTTTTAAAAAAGTAAGCCAACATACCAGCCAAAGAAAGGAAGCACTGCTTTAATGATAATTACATCTTTAACTTCCTTTCAATTTATCACAAGTATCTTGTATAACAAGTATTTACTTACCTCAGACATAGGGGTTCCCCAAAAATCATTCTGAAATAAAGTTTTTAAAGGAGTAGATGGATGCAGGTCTTTATTATCCAGTATTGCCGAAACATCATCAAAAACAAAACCACAGAACAGGCTGTTCCAGTAGCAGGCGGTAACCACACCTACTATTAAGGTTACTTCTTTGAGGTTAATATTAGCCATCTTTTCTATAAGTACCTATAGATGAAAACTGGGGAAAAAGGCAAAATGAAAAACATTTTTCTCAAGCAAGTAAAATTTTGGTATATAATTAAAATAAAGGATGTATGTTAACACTTTCATAAAAAAGCTCTGCCCAAATTCCTCTACTTCTAAGAAGTATTAATAATTTTTCAATATTTCTAAGGCAAAATGAACTGGCTCAATTAATTGTTCTTCAAATGTATCCTTATATGGTTCTTGAATATACCATTTAAAACAACTAGCATGACATGTGGCAGGACAGTTTAAAAGAATTTTACTTTGGAAAACAAATACCATATACATATGAGCTATATTAATAGGCTACATTTATGACCATTTGTTATAGCATTAACAACAAACTAGTATGTACTGAGTAGAGTCAAAAGATCTGAGCTATGAGATATAGTTGTGCAGTTAAGGCCAGATCAAAGAGGAAGAATATAAAATAAAATAAAAATTCTCTTCAGAGGTGAAAAGCCCTACCCTTGTAGGGAGACTACATGCATATTTTAAAAAAATCAAAGGTAAAATTTATATAAGGTATATAAGAAGAATATATAATATATGAGAAAAAGTAACTATGTAAGCAAGAAAACCATAGAATATATTAAACATTTAAAAAGCTATAAACCACCATCCAAAAACACAGGAGTGAAGACAACAAAATACCTTCAAAAATACAGTTCTCAACATAAGGGCAAAACTTGATTCCAGAAGTCATTATCATCACGGAAAGGTATAGACACACACATTCTTACTAATACCACAGTAGGGGAAATTCACTGATAGTGCCTGCCTAAATAGTGCAGAGAGTGAAAGCATTTGCTTCAGCTTTTGTGCAGCTTCACACTAAAATGACAGTGAAAGTATTTTAGATAAGGAAAGAGGCATAAATGCTCAATGATAAAGACAACTGCAGAAGAGAATACAGTAAATTTTGGAAGATGGAAAAATTAAAGGATTAGTAAGGCATTCAAAAGTGTCCAGGAAAGAGAATCTTAATCTGAGAGGGAAAAGCCTATTCACTGATTATTTTCACTCCTAGTTGTCCTGCTAGAAGCAATCTCAAAAACTGGTTACAAGGATTTTAGACAACAGGGCTAGGATGAGATGAATGTGTTAAAGTTTACATTTCTCCCTGAAGAGACACAGCTAAGTAATCATCCCTTCTATACCAATCCAGAAATCTGGAGACTTTTTTCTCTGGAATACTTAAAAGAAAGGGTATCTGATATGTTTTACAAGTGGGAAAAAAGCAACATATTAAAAATCAAAGGTGAAGCCGGAAGTGGTGGCTCATGCCTGTAATCCCAGCACTTGGGAGGCTGAGGCAGGAGGATCGTTGTGAGTTCGAGACCAGCCTGGGCTACAAAAGTGAGCTCAAAGCCAGCCTGAACT
>PVJA010036175.1:0-21282 GCA_004027025.1 Myocastor coypus | reverse complement strand
AAAAAAAAAAAAAAAAAAAAAAAAAAAAACACCTTTAAGACCTTTAAGAAGAGAGTATCAGGGGCCTGGCAGGATGGCTCAGTGGTCTAAAGCACCTGCTGAGGAAAGCTTGTGCGGCTTCAGGGACCGCAGTTCGATCCCGGGCACCACATGCTGTGCCAGCCCTGCCCTCGGGGTGGGCTGAGCCGGCCATAAAAATGAGTAAATAAACAAACAAAGGTTCTAAAACAAGAACAAAAAAAAAAAAAAAAAGAGAGAGAATATCAAAGATTTCTCCATCCTCACTCTTACACTTCTTTACCATGTTGTCAGATGCTGGCATCTTGGTAATAGACTTCCTTGCTTCCAGAACCGTGAGGCAATAAATTTCTTTACATTTATAAATTACTTAGGCTCAAGTATTGTTAGATGCAGTCTAAGACACTTCTCACGAAACACAGGAAGACAGCAGGAATACAAGTAAATTTGATGGCAGGTCCAGGGTCAGATAGCTAGCATAGGATCAAGAATTATAACCCAGGGAAAGCAACTGAAAATTCTACAGCTGAAAAGTCTCCAAAAAAGTCTTCTCATCACATGGACCTTCTTCAAATCCCCTATGTTAATACATGAACAAAGCAGACTATCAGACCATCATTTTAAAATTATACTTACCTATGTTAGTACAGAGAAAAAGTATAAAATTTATTCTAAAATATCTTTGGGTAATGAGCTCAGTTAAGACTGCGACCTGCATACAAGTTCGCTTCACCATCTCTACCAATATCACATAGCACTAATTTGCCATCCAGGCCTTTCTTGATGTGAACAGGCCATGTCACCCTTCTTTCTTCAACAACTGCTAGGACTCCTCCAGATAATATCATCTCAGTACACAGCACCTTCCTTTATCCAGCTGACCAAATCCAAAACATCACTTCTCTCAAGAAATATTCTTTCTTCTGATAATCACTGCCACCACATTAGACCCTTTCATGGATTCCTTAATTAACCCTTTCACTCTTTCTTACCCTACCAATTCTCCAAATAGCAAAAAGGGTGATCTATTAAAATGAAAATCTTACCTTTTAAAACTTTCAGTAGTAGCCGAGGAAGTGAAAAAGGAAATGCAAACTCCCTTAAGGCTTCTTGCAAATTTCACACCTGATCACTGTGCTGTAGGCCTGAAGTAACTGTCCGCTTGGCTCTTACTCGTTTTTACTTCATTAAACTAATAAAAGATTCTACGTTTGCTTTGTTTACCCGTTACCCAGTAAGTACTTCGTTTTCTGTTATCCACCCAATATTCTACCAGCACCAAAGAGGGAGGAGTTAAAGGAACACAATCTTTTTTTTTCTGTCTTTTTGAGACACGGTTTCGCTACGTAGTTCAGGCTGGCCTTGAGCTCAATTTTGCAGCCTAGGGGTCTCGAACTCACCTCGATCCTCCTGCCTCAGCTTCCCTTGTGCTAGGATTAAAGGCATGGCCGCCACGCCCGGCTCCACAATCACTCTTAAAACCAAGGGTGTCAATTTAAACTTTTAAACTGAAGGACTTCAAAAAATACTTGCATGCTAATTGTGGGCACGTTCAAAAAAGAAAAATGAAACATCAAAATGGTACCAACCGAAAAACTTTTGAAACAAGAATAAAACATCGTCACAAATGATTATTCCTGGAAAAGGATAACAGAAATCCCACAGAATCATTTTTCTCTGTTCTTTGTAGCGCTTCACAAACAGATGCACATGAGGCTGAATCTAAATTTTAAATGAAACATTTAACTAGTCTTTGTTATTTCAACCGAAGGGGGTAAAAAACTACGGTAAGTACACACTACTGGATATTTGGTTTAAATTTCACTTAAGGAAAAAAAAGACTGTAGTCCCGAATGTCGAAAAGAATGCCCCATTATCTGCTCCCATTCTGTTTACTGCACAGACAGGTCCCCAGTCGCTACCCCAGAATGTCTGGTGTGGACAATGCCTGACGAGTTCTCCCGCGGAAATTTCACGCACTCAATACGGTGTGCCACGATTTCATTCGCGCTGAAATCACGCCTCCGCCCCCAAATGCTTCGCTGCCAGACCTTTACGTTTCAGGCCCTACCCGCAGCGTCGTCCCGTGACCCACTTTCAGCCACCGAGATCACTCTGGATTATGCTTCCCTCTTTAGTCCGCTTCCGAAAAACCGATTCTACGAAAGCAGGTGGAAAACGGCCACGGGTAGGGCCGCGGAAAAATGGGCTCAATGCGGAGCTCACCTGAGGCTGTACCGTGCTCGACAGGGAGAACATCTCCTCTGGGCCTGGGCAACGCTCCGCCTGCCGAAGCTATCCTTCCGTCCTCGGCCCGGCAGGGAGGCGCTACGCCCTTCTCTTTTACGCGTCTTCCTCTCCTTCGCAATGCCTCTCCCTACCCAGAATGGAAAATGGCCTCCCTTCCCACAGCTGCCTCCACCACCGTAGGCACCGGAAGCCAACGCGGGAAGCAGCAGTACTTCCGGGCCACGGAGCCGGCTCGCCGCCACGCCCCAACGCCCGCCTTTTAGGGGCGGACCTTTCCGAAGAGGCGTTGGCGGTGACCGGAAAGTGTCCCCCACACTCCTAGGGTCTGTGTGTTTTTCTTTAAAGAAGGGAAGATGTCGACCCCACTGTTGCTCAGACGTTCTAGGGCTTCCTCATCAAATTCTCCAGCGTCTTCCTTGTTTCCAACCAAGCCTCGAGCTGACGTTTTGTTCGCTACAATTTATGGCACTTTATTTTCCTCACAATAAATCGCAAGTTCTCCCCTGTTGGCCTTAGTCTATTTCCATGAAGCGAATTCTATCCTGTAGGAAGTCGGGTGACAGTCACACTTCCTGCACGTCTAGGTAGTCCACCTTCGGCGATCCCTTGGCGTCCATATCTCAATGCCGACCATTGAGTTAAGGAACCATCGGAACCGATTTCTGGGTCTCGCGGGGTGGGCGGTCGCAAAGGAAGGAAATGTTCAGGTCCAGATGGGGACGAGTGAAGCAATCTGGTCACATCCTGTGACTCAGATTTCAATTCCAGCAGCCTCTTCTCGGCGAAGAACAGTTTGTGCCTCCTCCCTCATAACAAATGATGTCATGGGCCGCGGTTACCGCCCTCGAAAAGTCCCCTACGCCTCTGAAACTTTCCCAGTGCCTCCACTTCCGCGTAATTGGCTTGCCCCGCCTTTGGGTGAAGGGGGCGGAGCTGCGAGCAGTGGCGCGTTGACGTCAAGATTTGCACGCAAGGTGGGCGTGGTCTCACTTTGAACTCAGTTGGCGGGAGCTGGGAATTGCGGCCGGGGGAGAGGCTCCTGCGGTGTCCAGCGATGGAGCCCACCGCCGGGGGCAAGGAAGATGGAGGAGGCACGGCGACGGGGCAATGGATGAACACAATCCTGGTTCCAAGACCGCCCTCCATTGAGGAATTCACCATAGTGAAGCCTATTAGCCGTGGTGCCTTCGGGAAAGTGTATCTCGGGCAGAAAGGCGACAAATTGTATGCAGTGAAGGTAGGAAATCTGGAAAGAGAGAAAGGAAGTCAGGTCCTTCCGTCCTCTGTCCTGCCCTCTGATTTGGGGGGCTAAAGCCTGCAGAGCCAACTGCTTCTTTGGGCTGGCCTTGGCCCTAGTTTTCTCTCTATACCTTAGGAATCACCCACTTCCCAGGGAAAATAGCAAAACCTGCCCCCGTTCGCCTGTCCAGTGTTAACAAAGGAGAAAACTGAGGGCGAAGGAACTTTTAAGCCACAGCCCTGATTAACGTCTAATCCATACTAGAATCAAATACAAAAAGTTGTAAGTAGTTGGTGGTTGCTTTGCTTTTTCCTCTACTTCAAAATGCCGATTGCTGAACTTTTTCTATCACAGAAAAATGACTGGTTTGTGAGCACTGATTTCAAGTTTGACTTAACCGGGAAGAAGCTGCATTATTTTCTGATAACTATTCTAAAATATTTAAATGTTAGTATTATCTATTCGTTTCCTGTGTCATCTTTCCACTTTTTACTGATTCGTCCTTTACCAGGTATAAGTTTGGGATTTTCATTAAGGTTGAAACAATCACTGATTATACTTTAATTCTATCCATTTGTAACAGGTCAATATATTTAAGCTGCTGTACAACCAAAGATCTCATTAAACAAGTCTCCCTTACCTCTCTTCATACTTTCTATTATGTCATTTAGGATGTGCTTTTATTTAAAGAGCAGAGTAAAATATGTCTTTTTTATCTTATTTATTTATTTATTTATTTACTTGGTACAGAATCTCGTTATGCAGCTCAGGCTAGTGATCCAGCACTGGGATTATGTGTGTGTCCCACTTCGCCCAGTTTCGGTGGCTCCCACTGTGCCCCTGGAGGTTACACAGCCATCTTGGCATGTGGGTCAGGGATGGAGCCTGGGTCCTTTGATTGTAGGACTGGCGCTTAGATCTTTGAACTATAGCTTCCCAGCCTAAAATGCCTTGTCAGTCCTTGCAACACTGTATTTGAAGCTTGTCTGTTCACTCTTTGTTCTCACTGACTTTCAAAATTTCATATTATTTACATTTCACCACTAAGTGAAGGCATAAAGGAAAGGAGAAACCAACAGGCCATGTAATTTCAACTTCTTTTTGGACATTACCAAGTGACTAGCACACACCTCCAGATTATACTTGCCTCAATTTAAACAATCCTCTATTCCTAACTTCCAAACTCTGAATTTCCTGTATTATTTCTCTACATTTAATAGCACCAACATCCTCCCTTGCCTTAAGCAAGAAATTGAAGTAATTTTAACTATCTTCTGCTTCATCTGTATCTTGTACCTCTTTATTCCTAATTTTACCTCTTATAATCATTCTTTTTACCCACCATTTCTATTCATTTTTCTACATGATTTGTCAATATACATTTTAGTAGCTTTTAGCAAATTAAGTAGTTGTGTAACTATCACCATAATGCAATTTTAGAATATTTCCATTTTCAGAAAATGACCTGTTCTGCTCAATTGCAGAGCGTCTACCTTTAACACTTTAGCCTCAGGTAACCACTAACCTACTTACTAAAGTTTTGCCTTTTCTAAAAAGTTCAAGTAATGAAATAATACAGTATGTAGGTGTTATTATTTTCATCTGAAACAGTAGTTTTGAGATTCATCAGATATTTAATACCTAGTGTATTGGAATAACCCTACTGGAATCATTACATTTTAGCTACTCCTTGGGCTGTGGCATTCAAACTGAAGTCCAGACTCCTTAGAAAAGTAGTTATGTACTAAGTTCTGGCTCTAAATTTCTACTATATCTCCCACATACCTTGTGTTCAAGCAAAACTAGTCATTCAGTACTGTGTATTTTTTTTTCTTTTTGCCTCTGAGATTATGTTTATGCTGTCTCCTCTTTAAGTTTTCCATTCTTCTCTATCTTATGTATTACAATTCATCTTAGCTCCCTTTCAAACCTTCTATGACCCATGCCATTGAAGTGGTTACCTGCTGGTTACCTGCTGAATACTTCCTAAGATTTTTGCTTTTCCTTCTACAGTATATAGCAATTATTATCAACTTCTGGCATGAAAGCACCAATTAATTCATTCACTAGATATTTTAGATCTGGGATGCAGTGACAAAGAAAGCAAAAATGCCCTCACAGAGCCTCCAGTTTGGTGGAATGATTGGTGAAACCATGGTACAGTCTCTCATTGTCAGTTTACCTCAATATTCTTAAGAAATGAAAGCATGGCCCAAATTTATCATATACAAATACTAATAACTTACTGGATATAGTAATTACATCTTTTTTTCTTGTGATAATATTGAGAATTGATTATTCAGCTTAGTTCAATTCCAACTTTAATATACGATAGAGTTTTGCTTTATAATCTACATTGAGAATTTGAGGAAATTTAAAGTGTAATTAGTTCTTTTCCATAAGACTATAATTAAGGCTAAGACTTGGTAGTTCTAATCATTCTAGCTTAAGTGAGGCAAGCACCTTACAACATGTTGATTTTGTTTCTATTCATCAAAGGATCATAAATTTACATATATGCATTAAGGCCCTGGGAGATGGTTCAGTAGTCTAAAGCGCCTGCTTAGGAAAGCTTAGGCAACCGCAGGGACCACAGTTTGATCCATAATTTAAAAAATAAATATATGCATTGATAGTGTATTACACTATGACCCAGTACAGCTTATCTAAAGAGCTTATTGTAAATCTTAATATCTTTTAACTTTATAACAATAATATTGCAACAGTTGTCTACAAATATGCAGAGCAGTTAGGGCGCTCTTATTTTTTTCCTTCTCAAAATGAATGTGATATTTTTGCTACTTAATAATAAGAAAAGCAATCCTGTCTTGTTTGTTTGTTTTTGTATTTTTGAGACAGTATCTGGCTGTTTCGTTGAGGCTGCCCCTGAACTAACTACACAGCCCAGGCTGGCCTTGAACTTTTGGCAGTCCTCTTGCCTCAGCCTCTCGAGTGCTGAGATTATAGGCATGTGTCACTGCACCCAGCTAGCTCTCTTAAAAGATAATGCTTTTTTGTATTTGTTTGTTTGTTTTATCCTCTTACCTATTTTTCTGGCAGTTTCCTGATGACACTGTGAAGTCCAAATGATACTTCTGTGTTAACCTCTCTATTACATTTTTATGGTGGCCACTTTGAAACTAAAGGACACATTAATAAAAACTAAAAGTGTCTGTTGCCATAATGTCTATTATAGGTTGTCAAAAAAGCAGACATGATCAATAAAAATATGACTCATCAGGTCCAAGCTGAGAGAGATGCACTGGCACTGAGCAAAAGTCCCTTCATTGTCCATTTGTACTATTCGTTGCAGTCAGCAAGTAATGTCTACTTGGTGAGTACGTAATTTTGCATTTTTTCTTCATTCAGCAATTATGAAACCAAATGATTTAAAAACACAATCTGTGAGTTCAGTATACCTATATTTGAATAACTCTGGCCCTCATTGGGTTTATAATCTTGGCTATTACCTGTTGTACTAACTAGAATTCTCCAGAGTAAAAAAATCAACATGCTGCATGTACATGAGGGTAGGTGCATGTGCCTGTCTGTCTGTGTATGTATTTGCACAGATAGAGACGCAAAAAAAATCAGCTCATGAAACTGTGGATGCTGGCAATTCTGAATTATACAAATTGGGTTGGCAGGGTGGAGCTAAGACCTAGGAGAGGGTCAGTGTTGCACCTTCTAGAGACAGTCTAGACACAGAAGTCCCTTCTCCTCTAGGGATTTCAGAAGTTTGTTTCTCTTAGAAGACTTCAACTGCCAAGTGTATTTGTACATACTTGTAATACCAGAAGTCTGTCAGTCTGAGGCAGGAGAATACAAGTTTGAACCCAGACTGGCCAATGTAGTGGCTTAACTAAATTTTTTATTTAAGAGACCCTATCTTAAAATAAAAAAATTTAAAAGGCTGAGGATGTACCTCATTGTAAGGGTGATGAATTTAATCTCCAGTAGAAAAAAAAGATCTACTGATTGAGGGCCATACACATGTAGTGCATAATTTGCTTTATCAGAGCCAATCAATTTAAATGTAAATCTCTTCTAAAGAATACTTTAGGTGAATTATAAAAGCTGTGTCTGGTACCATTGAGATAGCTCAGAGGACTAAGCACCTGCTTAGGTACCATATGCAGTACCAGTCCCACTCGTAGGCACACTGACCTAATCACCAAGACCAGGTATGGTGGCACACACCTGTAATCCCAGCACTGGCTAGGCTGAAAATAGGAGAATCACTAGAGGCCAAGCTGTACAATGGGACCCTGTACCAAATACATTTAAAAAAAAAACTTTGCCTAATCTAAAAATTTTTCTGGTACCTGCTGATGTCGTTCAATAAATCTTCAAGTTATATTTAGACTGAAATGGCTTAATGACTTAAATGATTTAAAAATTGGTATTTTAAAAAGTAAAAAGTTCCCTTTGAGGATAGTAGTGAGCACTTTCTCTTTTGCGTCAGGAGTAATTCAGGAAAAATAAGCTTTTTAAAATATTAAGCCACAGGGGCTCGGGAGATAGCTCCGTGGCACAAGTGCCTGCCTTGCAAGTACAAGCTTGTGAGTTCGTATCCCAGTCCCACAAAATAGGTAGGTAGGTAGGTAGGTAGATAGATAGATAGATAGATAGATAGATAGATAGATAGATAGATAGATAATCAAGCCACAGATTAAATAAATGGTAAGTAATGTAATTATGCTATAAAAACTATTTTCCCTGTTTTTTCCACTTAATGCAATTTTATCCTCCTTAATAGAGGATTTTAAATTTAAAAATCCATTGACATTGGATTTTCATTTTTTTTCATAAAAATAGAAGTGATGATTTGTTTTAGGGTTTTTAAAATCTTTTTGTTGTTCTAAACAAAATTCAGTGAACCTTTAGTGTGATTGCTATCCTTGGATATGATGGATTCCTCTGACAGATGACAGTTTAGCAACCACGGGGGGATGATTTTGGAGTGAGAAACGAATTGGAATTGGAATTCACCTTGAAAGCAAAGTTAAAAGACAGCAGAAAGCTCCTAGATTCTAAAAAAAATAAGAGCTAAAGATCTGTTTTTCAAAGCCGGGCGTGGTGGCTCACGCCTGTAATCCCAGCACTCGGGAGGCTGAGGCAGGAGGATTGGTGCGAGTTCGAGACCAGCCTGGGCTACAAAAGTGAGCTCAGGACCAGCCTCAACTGCATAGCGAGACCCTGTCTCAAAAAAAGACAAAAAAAAAAAAAAAAAGATCTGTTTTTCAGAGTGATTCACTGAGTCAAAAAAAACCTGTGTATACATATATATGTGTGTGTGTGTGTGTGTGTATATAGGCAATTAGAAAAGGAATACCATAGTTCCCTTCGGCAGTACATATATACTAAAATTGGAAGTGGAATAGCAATACTGTCAGAATAATGGACTTTCATTTATTTATTTATTTATTTATTTAAATGCATTTGGTTGTTTCAGGATCTCACTATGCAGCTCAAATGCATGGTGATCCTCCCGCTTTCAGCATCCCCAGCCCTGGGACTACAGGCCTACGCCCCCACGCCCAAACTCATGGCCAGCATAACACACACCCAGGGGTGAGGCCCACATGGAATGTGGTGCCCAGAATCGAACTGTGGTCCCTATGCTTGCCTAAGCTTACCTAAGCAGTCACTTTAGTCTGCTAAGCTATGTCACCAGCCTGACTTTCTGTTTTGTTTTGTTTTGTTTTTAATTTCAGTGGTGACTGTTGTGGCACATGGGCCAGATACGGCTCTTATGAGCTAAGAATTATTCTTTGTTTTTGCATTTTTTAGAGCTTGGAAAAATTAAAGTATTGTGATACATGAAAAATAGGAAATTTGAGTCTCAGTGAGTGCAACTTAATCCACAATCTCTGTTTACACTTTATCCATGGCTTTTTTGTCATACAATACCACAAAGCTTAAAATATTTACTATGTGGATCTCTACAAAATAAAATGGGGACATTCTTGAATGTTATTTCTAAAGAAGTGAATCAATCATTTCATTTTTCCTCAGGCCCTCTAATGTCTTTTCAGCTTACTATTGCACATGAAATGTACTGCCACTCCCATACCCCTACCCAAAAAGCCATGACTGTGGCTACAGTATCTTTTCTTTGCTAAATTTCAAACTTTAACAGATTTTCTATTTTATATTGAACATATGCATCTGTAACCCCTCATTTGTATCAACTGTCACATCTTCATAAAAGGAACAAAATTTGTAAGATGCCTCTTAAACATTCTTTATAGGGGCCCAGCAGGATGGCTCAGTGGTCTAAAGTGCCTGCTTAGGAAAGCTTGGGCAGCTGCAGGGACCACAGTTCAATCCCTGGCACCACATGCTGCGCCAGCCCTGCCCTCAGGGCAGGCTGAGCCGGCCACAAAAATAAATAAATAAACAAAAGTTCTGAAAGAAAAAAAAATTTAAAAAAAAAAAAAAAACATTCTTTATAAAATAAAACATCAAATGAATATTTACACTAGCAAATACGTTGAAAATATTAGAAAATAAAAGTTGAATTTTACTATATCTGCACAATAAATATGAAGTCCAAAGGGAGATCAGTCTTACAGTCAAGACTTTCTGTAAGGTAAAATACAATCTGAAAATATACTAATTAATTCACATTCTGCCAAGTGTACAACATATTAGTGTAATATGTTGTGATTATGCCATGTATGACAATTTGTTTTTCACATTTGCAAATTTTAGTATATATGCAAAAATATAGCACACTTGAGAAAAAAGTCATCTGCTAATTTACAAATCTTGCAAAGACTACTAACAAAAAATTTGCTTAGGAGTGTCTATTGATTTAGCTCATGCAGTATGTGGGTCACCAAGTTCTGGGCCCCTCACTTTGAGCTTGGTACATTCTAAAAAGCATGTCAGTTAAAATGGCACATGGACAAAAGCATCTCACTGGAAACAGCAAAGAAGATCCCAACCCTCTATTAACAGTGCCAAGATTACAGCTATTTAGTTGATTGCATCTGGGAGTGTTTTTTTGTTTGTTTGTTTTTGTTTTTTGTTTTTTTAAGGAACAATCCTTATTATTATAATATTCCTGATTAATAATGCTATGTTGATGTTTCAAAGTTCCTGAGTAGGACAGTGAAAACTTTGCAGCAAACTGTTAAAATGTTTACAGCAACATCATGGCTTGTCTATCCAGTCATAATAACTCTGGCATAATTTAAGGCAACCCTTGGCTGGAAAATAACACCATAAGGCACAAAAGGAACTTGACACTCATGACTGATCATCAGGTACAGCAGTGAGATTGGCTGCAAGAATACAGTTGTCATCACAGTTATCCTCATTATCCTTAGAACAGTAAAAAAAGAGACCTGTCATACAGCATACAAAGTCCGATGATCAGTCACATTCTGGACCAAGCAAAGGCACTGCTGTTGCGGATCCAGGCCGACTGCAGGGTCTTGGGCAGGTGCTCCTCTGATGTTTGCACTTGCCACTGTCCTCACACCTGGAGGCATGCAGCCCCAAATCTTCCTTGCTCAGGCTTAAGCTCACCTGGTTTGAGCTCACATTTGGGTTGCTCTCAGATTATCCCATCGGTGAGTGGCCCTGAGAAGAAGGATGACCCCAATAATCTCTTTTCCAATAAGCTGGTGCTGATACTTGTCTTTGTACTGTTCCACAACTCTGAGCTGACTGCCAGTGGACCTGGACAGAAGAGCTCCCCATACAGCCTCAATCTTCTCAATCTTTTTCTTTTCTTTTCTTTTTCTTTTTTTTTTTTTTTTTTTTTTTTTTTTTTTTTTTTTTTGCATAACTGGAGTTTGAACTCAAAACCTTGCACTTGCTAGACAGGCACTTGTGCCATGGAGCTATCTCCCCAGCCCCCAGCCTCAAATCTTGTTTGAGCTAGGAGTTTCCACAACTCTAGCCAGCAGTCATGTTGAAGGGTCAGGTGGAATTATTCATTTTGGTAGACTTCTTCGGTTGCATTGCTCCTAAATTAATGGAATAAGTATGCAACTATAATTTAGGAGGGTAGGAGTGGTAGTATTCAACCCTGAGCTTTTCACAGGCTAGATAAGCACTGTCCTATTGAACTATTTTTCCCAGCTCTTTTTTTTTTTTTTCTTCCTAAAAATAGTAAACTGGGGCTGGCAAGATAGCTCAGTAGAATAAGTGCTTGCCTGGTAAGCGCAGGGTCCTGAATTCAATTCCCAGTACAGAAAAAAAAATAAAAAGTAACCATCTCTTACCTACCTAATTTCATCACTAGAGCATCATAGTTATGTAAAAATGTCCTATTAAGAGATACACAACAAAGAATTAAATGAGGACTGGGGATATTACTCAGCAGCATAAGCGCCTGCCTGGCAAACACGAGGACCTGAGTTCAACCCCCACTACCACAAAAAAAAAAAAAAAAAAAGAATTAAATGATTATGTTGTGTGATATTAAAGATCAACACATGGCCTTGCACATGCTAAGGCAACTATTATTTTTCTTAACATTGAATATGAACAATCATGTTTATAAAACACTTATGTTGGATATATTATAGTCTATAAATTTTAATACACATATTTGATATGTAAATATTAAATTTTTGGATATATGAGGTTTGATAAAAATACAGTGAATTTTAAAACTAAAAAGACACTTTTCACTTTTTGTTACAGTAAAAGACATTGTCAATAATTCCTTCAAAATAATAAATATGCCTTCATATTCTTGTCTCTTTCTGAAGCAGTTTTGGAAGTTCTTCATGAATGTCTGTGCTGGTTGCCTCAATGTCCCGAATCTATTGAAAATGTTTACCTTTTATGATCATTTTGACTTTAAGAAGTTGCATAGTGCCAGATCCAGTGTATAAGGTAGATGAGGACACACCATCATGTTTCTGTTGGATAGAAATTGCTGCCAATATTTGAAATTGTTTTGGATACTTTAAGTCTTCCTGTTCAAAAAGGAGCAAGAAAAATGGAACAGCTGTGTCAGAAGATGGGGGGATTTGGCTTTCATTTTAGAGGGGATCAATGGTGAAGTATCTTTCACTGAAATATTTTTTTAACCAAATTTTATTATCATACCTCATAGATGGAAAAAATAAAACATATATGTCAAACTGCTAAAAATGAATAAATGAATACATAGGAAATCATTTTAATATTCTAAGAATTTTTCTTTTTTCTGTAACTCTAAACTTTTGTTTGGACTAGCTAGTTTAATTTTTAATTTAAAATTACATGAACTTGTGTGGGTAGTGCATATCTGTAATGCTAGCACTGTGAGAGGCTAATGCAAGAGGATCGCTATTAGGATCCCAGTTACCTAGTGACTTGGCAAGAGCCCTGTCTCACAAAACAAAAAGGGTGAAAACAAAGCTCAGTGCAGAGACCCTGAGTTCAATTCCTGGTATAGATTTTTTTTAAAAAGATTATATAGAACATGATGGTCCTGGTATTAATATGTAATGAGTGATAAGAAGAAAATGTTTTATCACAAAACTACATTAAAAACATGTAGCTGTAATGCCTAAATACTATATTTGAAAATAATAATACTTTTAAAGTATTGTTTCTATTTTATCATTTTAAATTCTTTTTAATAGGTAATGGAATATCTTATTGGTGGAGATGTCAAGTCTCTTCTACATATATATGGTTATTTTGATGAAGAGATGGCTGTGAAATATATTTCTGAAGTAGCACTAGCTCTAGACTACCTTCACAGACATGGAATCATTCACAGGTAAAGACTCACTTTTCTCAAAACTATTACCAAAATGTACAAATAATCAAATTATGTGTTAACTGGTTGGATCGCAAGTATTTACTGTAACCATTTACCCACTATTTCTAGGTTATCTAAAGTTTAATAGTAACCAGTATGAGTTAACCAGTTCTCTCAACTGATTTTATCTCTGTTTTAACATGAATATAGTGTTTCAGTGTAGACTGTTTAGTCTTTTCCACTCTTCTGCCACCATACAGAAGAGCCATATTGTGTAGACCTAGCTGATTGAAACTACTTTATTCTCTGCAAAGAAAGGGTAGGTTATTCTACTATGTTAAATATTAGTCTTTCCTGTAAGAGAAAATGCAATTTTGAACTGACTGTGGATTGTTATCTAACACATCACAAATAATCTACAATTAAATCATTTAACATTTTGTGGAATCAGATGTACTTTTGAAAGTTGTCCTATTTTTTGCAAAGCCACAAATAAATACATTTATTTTAGAGGAAATAAATAGAATTTTCCTCTGTAATTTTCACTTTTTTTCTTAGACATTCTGACTTTACAACTAGCCTTTTCACCAGGCAGAGTGGTACATTTTAGTTATCTATTTCTTTTTTGTTTTATGCCTAGGGATTTGAAACCAGACAATATGCTGATTTCTAATGAGGGTCATATTAAACTGACAGATTTTGGCCTTTCCAAAGTGACTTTGAATAGAGGTAAGAAAATGGCAAGTATGTACCTTTTTATTTATTTTTTTAATTTTGGATGTAAGTTTAATTATGTGAAACTAGCAGGTGGCAAGAGGCAGTAAATGAATGGATACAGGGTTTACAAACTTAGGAGAAAGATGAGAAGTATTACTCCTAAACTGGTTTAGACATTCACTAGATTGACTTGTTTTTTATAACACTGAAAATAAGACTTTTTGCCATAAAAAGCAAAACAAAATATTAAAACTAGTTCCCAGGACTGTGCAAATTTTTTAAAATATGCTTTAGATGGGTGTGTTTGTATATATGTGTGCACACTAGGGCCTTCACACAGAGCTATGTCACTGGCTCATCCATTCTTCCTTTCATTTATTTATGTACTAGAGATTGAACTCAGGCCTTTACAGTGAGCTATAGCTCTAGCCCTCTTTTTCTCAGGGTGGGGGAGAAGGGACAGTGTCTTGCTCTAGGTTGCCCAGGCTGGACCCAAACTTTTCATCTTTCTGTATCAGCCTCCCAGAGTGCTGAGATTACAGAGAGATAAGTGCCCCCAAATCTTTTTCACACTGCTTCAGTTGTCATATTTTCTTTGGTAAATCTATTCAAAATGCTGTATTTCATTTTAGGACTTGATTCATATGTCTTAGAGGGCCCTAAATTGATGGTCAAGACACCACTCTAAACGCTAAAGCACTGATGGTGAACCTTTTAGAGCTGCCAATGATAGAAGTAGCCTGCTGTGGCACACATGGCTGCTATAGGTTCACCACCACTGCCCTAATGGCATATATCTTCCCATTAAAATGGCTAAGTGGGGCGGGCAAGATAGCTCAGCAGACTAAGCCTGCTTAGGCAAGTGCAGGGACCACAGTTCGATCCCTTGGTACCACGTGCTTTACCGGCCCCAACCCCAGGCACTCTAAAATATACAATACAATACAACATCTAAGAGTTGGGCTAGGGATATGGCTCAGCAGCATAAAAGCACCTGCCTGGCAAACACAAGTCCGATCCCCGGTACAAAAATAAAAATAAATAAAATATCTAAGTGTCTTCTCATTAAGTTGCCATCCTCAAAGGTTTGCTGGAGAACAACCAGGGTTATGGCTCAGTGGTAGAGTGCACAGAAGGGCCTCAGTTTGATCCCCTAGTACTGAAAAAAAAAAAAAAAAGGTATTCTGAGAATAAATGTTATGAAACTCAAATTCCCTAAGTTCACCTATAAGTTCTTCACTTTTTACAGTATTATCATCTGGCACATAGTAATCTACCATTGAGTAAGGCTTGGTTTCTTCTTCTATGCAGATATAACTGCCTGCAACTCATAAAACAGCAGCTAGCTATGACCTCTCCACTTTTTTATCAACAGCTGTAACTGACAGGTCATTCTTTGATCTATACATTTTGACAAGTTTTAGTCTCTGAAGGAGATCTTCAGCTACTTCATGAATTTTGCTTTTTCTTCCTTTAATTCCTGTTTAAGATTTTCATTCACAAAATTATTTTGGAGAACACTGTATGACCCAGTATCAATTGACATAGATTCACATGCATTGATATTCTTGAGAGTACTTTTCAAGTACACATGTTCCTCAGATTCCCTATGTGTTTTGTTTTGTTTTTTTAAGAATTTTGGGGCTGGGGAGATAGCTCCGAGGCACAAGTGCCTGCTGGGCAAGTGCAAGGTCGTGAGTTCAAACCCTGGTCCCACAAAAAAAAAAAAAAAAAAAAAAAGAATTTTATTTATTTTTTTTTTCTTGTTTCAGAACTTTTGTTTGTTTGTTTATTTATTTTTATGGCCGGCTCAGCCTGCCCTGAGGGCAGGGCTGGCGCAACATGTGGTGCCGGGGATCAAACTGCGCGGTCCCTGCAGCCGCCCAAGCTTTCCTAAGCAGGCATTTTAGACCACTGAGCCATCCTGCCGAGCCCCTCCCTATGTGTTTAAAACTTGAAATTACAGTTTTCTTCTGTTGAAGATGTTAGTTTCTCTGAAAAGATCTGATCATTTTCTTCATTCTCTATTTTAACACATTTTACTATAGTGCAACAGAAATTAAATGAAAACTTTGTTTTTATTAGTCTTTTTCTTTTTATGTATCTAGTACAGGGTCTGCAGTCTCTCTGTACACAGATCGGACTCATAGTGATCCTCCTGTTTACAGCCTCCCAAGCACTGGGATTATAAGTGTGGGACCCCACACCCAGTCTCATTGGCTGTCTCAGTGCCCCTAGGGGCAGAACTCCTTAGTCTTTCTTTAAGTGTTGCACTTACGGGCACTTTCAGTGAACTGTTTCTATCAGGAGGTGATGGATTCACACAGGCCTGTGAAGTGCTGGGAAAAAGAACAGCCAAGTCTGATAGGTTTTCCATCATGAAAATGAAATTTTGATTTATCTCACACAGATATCTCCTAGCCTTGCTGTACCGTTTTAAAGATCTAACACCAACAAACGCCATCAACAAGAAAAAAAAAAACAAAATGTTAGGGACTACATTTCATTAACTTACCTTGTTTTCTTCATTTAAATCCAATGAAATTAATAATTATTTATTCTAAAATAGACTATATAATTTTCTTTTTCCGTTACAGATGAAAATGAGCCAGGCATGGTGGTACATGCCTGTAATCCCAGCACTTGGGAGGCTGAGGCAGGATGATTGGTGTGAGTTCAAGACCAGCCTGGGGTACAAAAGTGAGCTCAAGGCCAGTCTGAACAGCATAGTGAGACCCTGTCTCAAAAAGAAAAAAAAGGGTCGGGCGTGGTGGCGCACACCTGTAATCTCAGCACTTGGGAGGCTGAGGCAGGAGGGTCGGTGCGAGTTCGAGACCAGCCTGGGCTACAAAATTGAGCTCAAGGCCAGCCAGAACTGCATAGTGAGACCCTGTCTCAAAAAGACCAAAAAAAAAAGGAATAAATAAAACATGAAAAATGATGTTTGGGGGCATAGCTCAGAATTAAGAATACATGTTTAGCATACATGCGGCCTAGGGTTCAATCCCAGGATGGGTAGGTATATAGATAATTGAAAATAGGAATGTCCACTATTGGATCTTCAGAGATCATTAAAAGTCCTTGGATTGGGCCATGTGGAAAGCACAGGAGTCTAAGCACCTGCCTAAGCAAGCACAAAGACCAAGGATAGATCCCCAGTACAACATACCAAGCCAGTCTCCAAGACCAGGCATGGTGGCATTCACATGTAATACCAGCACTGGGGAGGCTGAAACAGTAGGATCACTGAGTCTGAGCTGTGTAATAGGACCCTGTACCAAATACATAAAAAAAAAAAAAAAAATCCTTGGATCTTCAAAAAAGCTCATAATGTATTCTTCTGACCTTTCTCGCTACTGAAACTGGTTCTTAACAATAAGGCAACAGTAGGGCCCGGCGGGATGGCTCAGTGGTCTAAAGCGCCTGCTTGGGGAAGCTTGGGCGGCTTCAGGGACCGCGGTTCGATCCCCGGCACCACATGCTGCGCCAGCCTTACCCTTGGGGCGGGCTGAGCCAGCCAAAACAATGAGTGAATAAACAAATAAAGGTTCTGAAACAAAAAAAAATAAAAATAAAAATAAACAATAAGGCAACAGTAAATTACTAAAATAAGTATAATATAATGGTCAATATCTAAAAATTTATTCAAATATAAATAGCTACCACTACCACCTTACCAAAAGAGCAAAGTTAACAAACACAATTCATATACATGAATGTATAGAAATATGGTCATTTTATCAGTAGTAATTAAAACAACACTAATATGGTCCATTTTATAATAATAATCACTATCAAAAAGGAATAATGATCCATCTGGAACTACTTTTGAAAAGCAAAATAGGTGTGTCCAGGTGCATTGTAAATTAACAGCTTTCTAAAGAAAATTTGGTAATGTGTTTTAAAAACAAAAAGTTTTAATTCTCTTGGATCTTATGAATTCTAGGGGGCAGTTCAGGAGTCTGGGATGTGGCGCAGTGATGGAGAACTTGCTACCATGCAATCTCCAGAACTGAAAAAAAGTGTTCAGGAAAATATACATGAATCCAGTTATGTTTTAGGAGAATTACATTTAATTGGTAAAAACTCAAATTACCTAAGTTCATCATAGAAACATGAATAACTCCATGGGAAAGTACTTGGCTCGCATGCATGACACTCTGGGTTTAATCCTCAGCCCTAGGGAGGGAGAATAAACCATAAACCTTTTTATATATATATATAATGAAAAGGTTTATTTCCTAAAAGAAATGAAATTAGCCTTATAAATTATAAAGTCTGTAGTTATAGTTATTTGAAAATATATGTAAGGGATGGGGAGATAGGTCAGGGGTCTAAGTGCTTGCCTAGCAAATGCAAAGATCTGGGTTCAATCCCCAGTACCACATGTTGTCCCTGGCCTGGAACCCCAGACATGCTGAGTCAGCCCCTAAAACTGGGCATGGTGGCACACACCTGTAATCCCAGCACTGGCTGAGAAAGGGTCACTGTGAGTCCAAGCTACATAGCAAGACCCTGTATCAAATAAAAATATATATACATACATACATACATTTACAAAGAAAATATATGTAGATCTGTGATTCTTTATTTGGAAGTACAAGACTTGAACAGTTGTAAATACATAAAAGTATTCAAATCTGACCTGAGCTAATATAGGACTACTTGTAGTCTTCATCCCACTTCATGTGACTATACATTTGCTACACAGTATTTGATTGCTGATACTATAAGAGATGTCACTAGGGGTAGTCTATTATAACATTCCATATATTTGCCATATTTGTTTTCTTAAATGTGGCAAATATCACAAGTTAGGAAAATTTTGTATGAAGGTGACACTACTGATGAATTTAAATAACTATATCATCAAGGCCTAATTTTTAGTTTTAGTTGTAAAATATCCTTTAAGATTACTATTACTTTATTCTTATTACTCCATCAATGTGAGATCTAAACGAAGTTTGTTACATTCAAATGTTATACTTTTTAAAGTCCTATACTACATACAGATCATTAAATTTTTCTTGCCATTTTTGGTATCTAAGTAAAATAGTGTAATAGTGTAATAAAATAGTGTAATAGTATGTGATAGCATTGAATTATTTTAAAATACTATATAGTGAAACATGCTAATATATAGATCAACTTCTATATCAATTTTTTTTTTTTTTTTTTTTTTTTTTTTTTTTTTTTTTTTTTTTTTTTTTTTTTTTTTTTTTTTTTTTTTTTTTTTTTTTTTTTTTTTTTTTTTTTTTTTTTTTTTTTTTTTTTTTTTGGCAGGAGCAGGGATTGAACTCAGGCCCTTGTGCTTGCCAGGCAAGCACCTATTCTACTGAGCTATTTCCCCAGCCCTCTGTATTAGTTTAGACTTAAAACATGATAACATGAGGGGACAGATTTGTACTGCTCCTTAACAACTTTCTCAGTAAATTGTTTTCTTACTACTCGGGAAGCACTTATTGTTAGTGACTGAGTAGCCCCTAAAAATATATTAAGATTCTGGGTCTGGGGTCTGGGGAGATAGCTCCATGGCATGAGTGCCTGCCTCATATGTGCAAGGATCTGAGTTTGATCCCCAGTATCGCAAAAAAAAAAAAAAAAAAAAAAGTCTGCTGTTTGCTCCAGAAAAGATTCTGGGTCATTTTACCGTGTTCTACTCAAAATAAGGTTGTGTTTGAGCCAGGTGTGGTGGCCCATGCTTGTAATCCCAGCACTTGGGAGGCTGAGGCAGGAGGATCAGTGCAAGTTCGAGACCAGCCTGGTCTACAAAAAGTGAGCTCAAGGCCAGCCTGAACTGCATAGTGAGACCCTGTCTCAAAAAGACAAAAAAAAAAGATTGTGTTCTATCAAACTTTTAATGATTTTAAATAGTTGCAAATGTTTTCTCTATGACATGGTAGATTTCCTGCGTATATTTATCCTACACAAGCCTTTTTCGGGTAAGGTTAACTTCTTTACCTTCTACAGGTAACATTAATAACACACAGAGAGGGTCAAAGTGCAGAATACACAATTGTTGACTGGGTGACAACTGAAAATTTACTGACAGATCTTTTTTTTAAATTCATGTGCTTTCTTTGTATGCACAGATATCAATATGATGGATATCCTTACAACACCATCTATGGCCAAACCTAAGCAAGATTATTCAAGAACCCCAGGACAAGTGTTATCACTCATCAGTTCTCTAGGATTCGTAAGTTCTTGTTATGAAAAACTCATATAATATACCCTTTCACAGTCATCCCTTCAAATTTAGTGTCCCCTTAAAAAAAAAAAAAAAATAGATGTAAGTAACAAGCATGAGGTTAAGTTTCATTGGCACTTTGTCAATCTCGATGGTGTAATAGCCTGTATATACTTAGGTGGTATTTTTGTGAAGTTAAATCTTAACACTTTTTTTTTCTCACACTAATAGTTCACACCAGTTGCAGAAAAAAATCAAGACTCTGCAGACATCCTTTCAACCCACCTATCAGAAACATCACAGCTTCCTCAAGGATTAATTCGTCCCATGTCTATAGAACAAAAGGAGACACCTTATTCTAGCAAATTACTAAAATCATGTGAGTATAAAAAAGTGGTAGTTTAGGGCCCAGCAGGATGGCTCAGTGGTCTAAAGCACCTGCTTGGGGAAGCTTGGGCGGCTTTAGGGACCGCGGTTCGATCCCCGGCACCACATGCTGCGCCAGCCCTGCCCTCGGGGCGGGCTGAGCTGGCCATGAAAATGAGTGAATAAACAAACAAGGGTTCTGAAACAAGAAAATAAATAAATAAATAAATAAATAAATAAATAAAAATTCTTTTAAAAAAAAGTGGTAGTTTATTACATTAAGTGTGTTTTTTAGGAAAAAATTATTTTTCAAATGTTAAAATGTCTAATGTCAATATAATATTTTAAAAATGCAAATACTTCAGCCATCTGTGACATTCCTATATTTCATTATGTAAATGTCATTTCTCACCAGGGTGGTAGCAGATTTGTAAATCAATAGAATGAAATGTCTAATATGATAACCTATAAAATTAAAATGATCATTGGGTTAATTTCCCCATATGGTGCCTGTGAAAATCTTATAGAATATAAACAAGTACCTGCAGTGTTATGCATCTCTGTATGATTATTTCCAAAAGTTTTTGTGGTAGTTTAAATTTAAAACCTCAAGCCGGGCATGGTGGCACACGCCTGTAATCCCAGCACTCGGGAGGCTGAGGCAGGAGGATCGTTGCGAGTTCGAGACCAGCCTGGGCTACAAAAGTGAGCTCAATGCCAGCCTGAACTGCATAATGAGACCCTGTCTAAAAAAGGCAAAAAAAAAAAAAAAAAAAAAAAAAA
>PVJA010036174.1:0-21234 GCA_004027025.1 Myocastor coypus | reverse complement strand
AAAAAAAAAAAAAAGAAAACAGCCCTCTCTTTATTCATATTCTTGACCAAGGTATTGATTTATAAAAGGCCACTCCAAAACAAGAAAAAGTGAAGGAACCAGCTTTCAGAGCACTGTGCCCCAAATGCACTTTGGTGTGTGTCCCTCCAGCCATCTTCCATTCCCTTTCCACTACAATATTGTTATTTGGTCAATAACCATTAAACATAAAAAGAAGAATTTGCAAGCCACACCAAGGAAGTCTTGGTGTGCAGTCTTCAACACGCTGATGTTTGGTGTGTTTGTTTCACTTAAATGAGTAAAAATAAAGAGAAAACAATCAGGTAATTATAGTCATCAATATATAATGCATTCCCAAAAATATGGGCAAATCTATAAGAATAAAATAATAGAATTCCCTGTTGTAAATACAGTATCAATTCCAAAGAACTAGACATGTTATAAGATCCATAAGTATGTGTAGTTTTGACACTCATTTCACCAGAAAAATTTCTACAATTCATTTAATCCTTGCAATAATTTTGAGAAGTGGGTGTGCTTATCTCAATTTTATTAGTTAGGATACAGAATTCTGGGAGATTACATGACTCACCTAAGGTTATACAGCTAAACATAGTCAAACTGGGATCCAGCTGTCTTCCTTTAAAGTCTGTGCTTCTAATGACCCAGTGATGCCAAGATGTAGGTGAAGCTTCATACTAAATATCACATAGTTGTCTTTGTGCAATTCATTCATAAGGAGCTAAGAAATGTAATAAAAGACAAAGAAAGAAAGAAAATACCTCAGCCTGCCTTGGTTACCATTCCTTCCCTCTTCTCTGAACTTCCTCTCCAACATTTAGTCACAACTGTGTATAGATTCACCACGTTGAAACTTTTATACATGTTCAACATTCTAGATTTAGAAGAAAACCATTACAACATGGATGGGGTAGGCTGGGATCTACCTGGGTAGTCTGCCTCTCCAGACCAGTGTGAAGTAGCTGTATTCACTGTGTACATAGGAAACGAGCCAAATGCCTCTGAATCCATCTTCCATCAACTCCTGTGGCTCTGGATCACTGACTGAAGCCCAAAACCTGATCACTTCAAGAATACACAGTCTCACAGCCCCATAGCCCCACAGCCCCGTAGCCCCACAGCATGTGATCGTGGTATCTGGCAACCCCTGAATGATATAGTAAGGTTGAGGGAACCCTAAAGAAAGCAGAAAATAAGTCCTTAAACTGGTCATGGTAAAACTGGATTCTGGCAGGTACAACCTTTCCAACAGAGCAATCTGTCACCATCTTTATGGAAGAATAATTCCTTAGGTAATCATCTTAATACTATGACAAGCTTTATCTACATAAACTATAAAAGTGGGGATAAAAATGGAAAACTATCGATGCTATTAATAAGAAAGATAAGTCTTATAAACTTACTGTAGGTACAATTAAGGCAAAGATGGGAAACAGTGGGCAAACCAAAAGCAGAGAGACTTTGGCCTCAGCTTGATGGTCAGTTGGCCTCAGTCAGTGCTACATGGATCCAACAGTAAAGAGGCAGAAGCAAACCGCATGCACAAGATGTTAATTAATGGGCAGCAAGACCTCCTCTAGAGCCAGCCAAGTGGATTAAAGCACCTGCAAACAGGAACAGGGGCCAGGGGTTCGATCCCCAGGCCTGCCATGCCAGCCCCATCCCTGAGAGTGCTGAGACAGAAATTGAAACTGGGCATGGTGGTGCGCGCCTGTAATCCCAGCTCTTGGGATGCTGTAATCAGGCGATTACTATGAGTCTGATCTAGTAGTGAGACCCTGAACACCCTGTAGACTCTTCCCTAAAATATAATCAATCAATCAATCAATCAATGACTTTTTCTAAAACCAGAACATACTTCTGGATTTTATAGCACCTCCAACTCTTTAGTACTAGAACGATGTTTACAACAACCAGTAACGCCACTGCTTTATTCTTACAGATTTGCTCGTGTTTTGAGCAATGCATTATGTACTGATGAGCACAGTATACCTGGTGGTCTGGTCTCTATCTCTGCTCACTAAAACTAAACAAACACACTCAATGTCAGTGTGATGAAGCCTGCAGAACAAAAAATGAGTAAACTTAAACCACCGTAAATCTAGGAGCTGGGGCCAGCATCCAGACATCTGAGGTTAGTGCAGCAGCAAACCGGCACCCAGCAGAGGCACAAGCACACATCCGTGGCAGCGCTGGACAGGCAGCAGCTTCCAGGGCCTCTGCCTTCTTCCAAATGTTGCGGGGAACAGTGAAATCAAAGAGAAACATAAATTGCATTTAACTTCCTATTTTAAAGAACAGTCAAATAAACAACTCACGGCACAACGTGTTCTACTCTTCTCAGTAACACTTGCCCTGTTCTGACCCCAGTTAGCAGTCACGGTTTCTCTCTATCCTTGGCCAGAGCCCTGTTGGGTGTGGTTCCAGCCAGCCAGCCCTACCTGCCTTAATCAAATTCCCTTCCTCAGCCATAATAAGCAAAGGAGAGAGGAAATTTCTAGCCACCTACTCATCAGGGACTACAAGACCCACTCTCACCCTGCAGGCCTCAGGGTGAAACATGAATCCTTCTAACTACCTGAGCACAGTAGCTGACTATCAGGAAACTGCCTGCGGCCTCCCCACGCGGCCGCACTATTTACACAGCTGATGGAAGTTTGCCCGTTGAGGAATTTGGCTCTAGAGGATTCCCCTTCAAATTCCCGAAAGGCCTATTCACCGTCACACCCGCACAGATGCCTGTGGGGACAGCAACACTGGGGTTCATTTTCTTACTTTCTCTGTACACAACTAGAATTCAACATGTTTATTTTAAGAAATGGAAAGTCAGAGAAGAACTAGGGGGAGCTACAAAGCCTAATATTATGGGAGAGACTTTCAAGAAATATTTTAAGTAAAATCGACACCCCGTTCCCCTATCCTCAGACATTCCTCCGCTCCATCCAGCCCAGACTCTGCCCTCCTTCCTCGCAGGCACAAAGCATTCCTGGGTCGGGACTCCCCACAGAACAGAGCCCCTTCCAAACCTGAGAGGGAGATGCTCAGTCAACCAAATCTCAAATAAGAGAAGAGAGAAGCAGGAAAGCCAAGTCCTCCTCGCAGAGGGCTCCTGGAATGATTTAGAGCCCTGCTACTAGCAGAAGAAAAGAAAATATCAAGACACTACGTTAGAGCTCAGGCGATGAGATGGAATGATTTCCTGAAGCCATTTGTGCTCTGTTTCAAGACAAGGGTCACTTTTTATTCCTTCAGTTGGTAAGATGTGTTAGAAATGGCAGTCAACTGTTAATTTCTCTAATTCCCACAGTGCAATCCTGCCAGGGGTGGGAACTGGGCTCCCTTGTGAGTGACTTCTTTCACTAGGAAAATCTGTCAGGAAACAACTCTCATTTGGAAAGAGGCATATAGGAGATGTAAATTTATATCCAAAAATGTTCCTTTCTTAATTTTCTTTCCTTCCTCCTAGTTTTGCCCAGTCTAAATAATTAATCTTACATTGCTTAAAAAAAAAAAAAAAAAAGAAATGAAAAAAATCTCACTTAAGCATGTTCAATTTAACAGAGGAAGAAGAAGAGATGGAGGAAAGGGAGGAGGAGAAAAGAAGGAACAAATCTTTCCATGGTTCTCCCATGCTTTCCTTTTGTGGGAGACAAACATACAGTTGCAAGTTTGAGGGTTCAGGATTTGGTACAAGACTGAGTTTGACTGACTGCGAAATGACTATGTGACTTTGGGGAAATCACTTTCATATTTCAATGTCTTTATTTTCATCAATTTCCTCACCTATAAGATGGAAACAAAGTAGACTCACAAGTTCAGTTGTGAGGATTGACATCACACACCTTGAATAGTGCCTAAGACACAGCAAACATTCAGAAAAAGGTTAGGATTATTATTTGCTTCTTTTTGAACGTGTCACCCCCCCAAAAGCATGTGTTAGGAGCTTCCCCGAAAAGTGGACCTCTGAAAGCTAACTGGGGCAGAGGATCTCCTATTTCAATTTAATAAAATACAATTTCTGAGGAAACATATGGATTTTGTTGGGACTTTTTTCCACTGTGCAGTTTTTAAGTTAATTTAAACAGTAACTAATATTATTGACTGGTTAGAAATTTCTGGTATTGCTGTTTATTTCTCATTTACATTAATTATCATCCTCATTTTAGGCAGTAGACTTGGAGAGATCAAAGAACTGCATTCATCTGTTTGTCATTACTGTTACAAAATCCCTGAGACAAACAACTTGCACTAGAGGGAAGATATACCTTGACTCATGCCTTTGAGGTTTTAGCTTGTGGTCACTTGGCTCGACTATTTGTGGGCCTGTGGCAAGGCAGAGCATGATGGGAAGAACAGCATGGTGGAGCACAGTTGCTTACACCACGGGAGCAAGGAAGCCAACAGAGGAAAAAGAGGGGGGAAATATACCTTCCCTGGGTGTGTTTATAATGATCTACTTCCTCCAAGTAGACTCCACCCCTAAAGACTCCACTACCTCCCAACACCCCATTAAGCTGTGAACCCACACACCTCAAAGCACTGCTGCGCCAAGGATCAGGGATCAATTTTCCAACACATGACTCTTTGGGGGAAATTTAAATTGTGACCACAACAGTGACTCATCCTTGATTTTTTTAATATTAAATAATAGCACTGTAATTAACTCCAAAGGTTATGGTATTCTTACTGAATGTTGGAAGACTTTCTAATTGACAACTGTAAAACATTTTACCTATTTTCATCCATGTGTGCATGTATGGGGTAGGAGTTTATCCATAATATTTTGAGTTTATGAAAAATTCTGCACTTTGCATGCATTAGGCCCTGGACTATATCTCTAGTATGTATGTGCACACACACACACACACACATGCACACTCACACAACTCATGCAATTTGCACAACTCACACAACTCAAGAGTCAGTAAAAGCAAACTATCACTGAAAACTGACCTCAGAATAATGAACTTTGTGACTTTCGGCTGACAGGGTGCTCAGAACAAAGGCAGTCAACTGGTAGATCTCCAGGGATAGCTCCAAGCCACAAATTCTGTTATTCTTTAATTTAGATTGACATTTTCCAGAATGGATTCTGCAGAATTCTGGTCCCAAGGGATGTTCCATAGAAAGTAGTTTCCATGCTTATATGTGATTTAGGAGATTCATAACTCTACATCATTATGTTTTCTATCTGGAGGTCCTCCCAAAACCTAATGAACTCCTAGAGTGGATCATACTTATTGATGGATTGGTCCATCGAAGAATTCACAGCTGCTTATGATTTGGGAGGTGAAACCTGATCAGAAGAGGTGGATCACCAGAGTACAACTGGAGCAGGTGATTTGCCTTCTTCCTCCCTTGATCCCTCTTTCTGCTTGTGTCCCCTATGCCACAGGCAAGCCTTCTCTGCTATGCCCCTCTTCAATACCCCTCAGCCATGCTACCCTGCACTGGGGCCAGCCAACTAGGGATGGAAACCTGTGGACTGACATACTGTGCGTCAAGCAAACCTTGCCTGCTCTGAATTGTGGGTGTGGGGTATTGTGTTGCAGTGACAAGAAAATACTGGAGATATAGACAAAACTGACCACATTCTCTCCTTGCAAGATTTCCTAGCAAGCAAACCTTTTTCATTTTGTGTAGCCTGGGGCACGCTAAAACTTATTTGAACACATAGCATATGTGAGGCCCTGGATTCAATTGCCAGTACTTTTCACACACTGTTGGACACTAAGCCCCTTTGGAAACAAGCCTTTCATGTAACTATCTGCTTGGGTTAAAGCTCAGTTTGGACTGTTAAATCATTTCTGTGCAATGCAGTGGGCTATGAAGATTGACCTTTTAAAATTCTTCCAAAAGCTGTCATTCTGTGATCACATTGGTTTTCATAAAGCTCTTCAGTGAAAAGGTATATATTATCTAAGAAGTATGCAGGCTGCTAATTTGTCTTGTTTGTCTCACTTCAATCACAGAATAAAAATTTTATAACAATGACAGAGCTAAACCACCACAAAGGTTATGTCCCTTCAGTTTTGAAAATCCATTCTAGGATAAGAGTTCTCAAAAAAAAAAAAAAAAAGAGTTCTCAGCCTTTGCCATCATCAGAAGCTTCTGGAAAGCTTGGTAAAATGAAGATTGCCTCTCATTCAGTAAATCAGGAATGAGGCTTGAGAATTCACACAAACTCGTCCTCACATGGTGCTAATTCTGGTGTCCAGAAACTGTACCACTCACATAGGCCACTTGATCACTACACAGAACCTGAAGACACCCTGTTGGCCTCTGCTTCCACTGTCAATGCTCAGCCTCCATGAGCCTGACTCTTCAGTTTTTAGCCAAATATCTGTAGCATTTTCTTTATGCTTTAAATTTTTTACTGACAATTTCAAAAACTTCAGGAATCAGAGATAAGGAAAGCAGTTAGAAGAATACAGAGTTTCGATTAAGCTTTAATAAAAAAAATCCTGCAAATATTTGGTATTTACCTCTCAGTTACTGTTATTTCTCATTCAGTCATAAGGATTAAATTTCAGTAAAGTGAACTTATTCTTCTCTCCTTAGAGCGATTCGAAGAGTGATTAAGTAATAGTTTGTAAATGTTTGTAATAGTTTGTAAATGTAGAGATGGTTTTATGGTTGACACTTATATGGCTGACACAGTCTGGGGTTGCATTCACTAGAACTCATAGCTCTCCCAGACCTTTAATTTCTCTATTAGAATATGCTTTGATGCCAGATGATCGATAGAATCACTGAGTCTCTTTAAAATAATACTGACTGTAAATATAGCTATGGAGTCACAAATTCTTGGCAGGCCTGGTATAATAGATGTGCTGCCAGGAAATTGCAAGTCAAATTACTGTCAACCGGCTCCTATTTACATATTCTAATTTTAGATATGCCCAATTGACAAGGCTTTCCAACCCTTTAGTTTGAAATGTCTACTACTTTTGTCCCTCTCAGACATACTGACTGGTCAAAGTAGTGAAGAGAGAAATTAATCTTCATGGGCATCGTCTTGGAGCTATATCACTTCATCAATACCCAATCTATGATAAGGGCTTGATCTAAAAAAAAAGTAGAAGGGACCAGGGAGATATCTCAGCAGCTTAAGCATTTACCTGGCAAGTGCAAGGTCCTGAGTTCGATCCCATGTACAATTAATTAATTAATTAATTAATTATAAAAACGTGAGACATGGAAGCCCCGAGATGCCAGTCACATGAATTAGCAACAACATCAGGATACAACCAGCTATGACCACTACCAAGGACATTCTTCTTTCACCTCATTTACTTACCAACTATCTAAGCATCCTAGTGACCCTTAAATAGAATAGGGAAGCTCCCCCTTTACAGAGAGAATGTGGAGAAGAATTCTTTGGTGCTGTGGTGGCTGATTCGCAATTTATAAATTTTAGAAATTACCATTTTCATACATTTATGTGTCACCCTAGAGGTGAGAACAGCTGAAACTGAAATTAGTAAGAGAGGCAGAGTAGGTGCTGATGGATAAAATTAAAACAAGTCAGAAGGATGCAAAGCGTTTCACCATTATACTATCATTTAAGACATCCTGTGAACATCCAAAGCACATAATGAAATGGTAGGACTTAGAGAGTCTTCCTCTGTACGTACATGGGTGCTAAGAGAGGCTTGGGAAGACACATGGGCGACTGTCTGCTCCAGCCCCAGTGGAAGCAGCAACTTGGAGCACTGACTTGGTTATATAAGGCAATTCATGGCAGGATTCTTGGTAAAAAGGAAAACACCTCCTCTCCCCAGCTCTGAAGCTCTATGCAAACAACGTTCTCCCGAGGAAGCTGAGCTCTGCCCACGGAGCATTCTTGAGGGCTTAGTATGTGTGTAAGCTGAGTTCGCTGCTATTATCCACACAGTGTCAGGAAGGATTTTATGAATGTGTGACCTTAGGTTTAAAAGGGGACCACAGAAGTTGACAATGACCTAAACTGCCCATGAATGTCAGCCTTTCAGGGAAGACAATGTTACTGATGAATCCCAAGGAACTATACAAGGCTGCTCGGTGCTCTGAAACCAAGCAAAGAGTTGCGGGTTTTAATAGTTGCTGGGGTGTGAGAGACGCGACAATTGGGCTGCTCATGATTCCTCTGGGAAACAATTTGTCAGAAATAAACAAGGTTGGTGAATAGAGCTCCACTACGCTGGGATCTGCTGGTTTTCACTGGCTGATTTCCCAGACTACTTCGCTAGCTTTATGTCAACAGAAACCCAGCTTTTTCTGCACAGACTTCAGTACCACTCCTCTGCAGAGAGTAGTACCAACCCTGGCTAATTCTGAGTACCACAATTCCTAGGTCAGAAACACAGACCAAAATGAGCACGAAATTCTTACTCTGTTCTCTCATGCAAGAGCTATGATCACCTTCTGTGTACCAGTTTCTGTTAGAGACACCAGTGATGCGAAGCTATGAGAGGGGTTCTTTACCTTCAAGGGGCCCAGGCTAATATACAAGATAAATATGAAAGACACACAATGCTACAATGGGACAGGTGTTAATGGCAAAAGACAGAGAACTGTGGGAGACCGGAAGGCAGCAGCCTGCAAGAGAGGACATTTGAGTTGGGTGTGAATGGATGTCTAGGCAGGCAGAGACGATTTTATGTGGTGTGACGGACCCTAGCTTGCTCAGTGGATGGTGAGAAGCTCTGTGTGGTGGCAGCATGGACAGTCGATGGCATGCAGGGAGATAGCAAGAAGTAAGACCTTCTTAGTGAGGCCAGTGATTAGAAGGGACTTGGGAAATTAAAGGCTTTCAGGGCCACTGGGACATTCAATTTTTCTGACATAGGAATATGGGTATGAGAGCATGAAATCTCAAGGGATAAGCTGTTCTACCCATTATCCAACCTAAAAATGTCTGGGCAAGTCTTTGCTGAAGAAAGTTCTAAGCTTAGCAGTGAATGGTAACAGCTGAAGCCATCATTTCTGGAGAAAAAGTCATAGCTACTGTTTCTGTCATAGATAAGAAAGGAAAGAAAGCCCTCTCCTTTCCACTCTACAGGACACATGGCTTCTTACTGTCTTAGTCTGTTTCTGTTACTATACTAACATACTTGGGACCTAAGAATTTGCAAACAATACAGATTTATTTGAAACCTAGTATGGTGGCACATGTCTGTAATTCCAGTGTTGAGGTTAGGACAGGAGAACCACTATGTGTATGCACTGCATAGAGAGACCCTGTAGCAATAAAAGACAAGAACTTCAAGTAGAAATTTATTTGGCTCATGGTCCTTGAAGCAGAGCAGTTCAAGAGCAGGGTTCTGGTATCAGCTCAGCCTTTTGCTGCACGGTAACATGGCAGACGTACCTAAGGTGAGACAGAGTAAACATGTTATCGTAGGTCTCCCTGGCCTCACAAAGCCACTACTACTATCTTGGGGCCTCCACGCCATGGTCTTATCCAATCCTAATGATCTTCCAAAGGCTCCACCTCATAACACTAATCCCCTTCAGGAATTAAGTTTCCTACACTTAAATTCTGAGGGATGCACTTAAGCCTAAACCCCTCCTATTCCAGTCATGCTTTGTTTCTAAGGTCTCACTGCTCCACAATCTTCTTCACAGAGTCATCTTCTTTAAACACAACTTGGGGCTGGGGAGATAGCTCAGTGGCAAACGCCAAGACCCAGCAAACGCAAAGACTCTGGCAAACGCAATCCTCAGTACCACATGCTATGCTGGCCCTGGAACCCTGGGTACACTGTAACAAGAGGATCACCATGAGTCTGAGCTGCATAGCAAGATCTTGAAAAGAAAAGTGAAGACAGCTAAGACAGACTAAGGCTGTAGTTTTCAAAGATAACCTCAATAATATTTCACTATTTCTTCTACATGTGGTCTGCCGTCTGGCAGTGGAGCCTGGTTTCCCATCTAAATAAATAAGTAAATATTTATTTATTTCCCAAATAAATAAATAGATGTTTAAAAAAAAAAAACACAATTTAATCTAAAGCCCAGGTACTTTAGCCGTCTTAGCTTTTCTTTACGCGTCATGCTTCTCCTCATTGCTTTGCTTTTGCTCATGTTGCAGTAACCTGCCTTTCTCCCTTAGTTTCAGTCTGTCAGAATTTTCCTTGTCCATCAACACCCAGGTACAATGGCAACCTTCTCAGTATTTTCCTATATTATTATTGTTTCAATTACTCCTTCCTCTCTGAACCATATCCTTTTACTGGATAAACTGAGCACCGTGAGCTCTGCCTTGTCCTGTAGATGGTGTATGGGAAGCTTCTTTGGAGTGGAAATTTTAACTAAATGGGAGGAAAAGAAACACAGGAAGGGACTTTGTTTTTCACAGACACAATAATTAAGCCCCAGCGAAGAATCAGGCATTCAGGGACAGTTGAGCCTTACTTGGAGGAAATAGTGAGACAGGGTGAAAGGCTGCAGTTTTCAAAGATAACCTCAGCGATATTTCACTATCTCTTCTACATGCGGTCTGCTATCTGGCAATGGAGCCTGGTTTCCCATCTTTTGAATGGGGCAGCAGTATGACTGCTTGTAGCCTATAGAATGTAGAGGTAGTGCTTCGCATGACTGCTAATATCAGGCCAGAAAGGTCATATTACATCTTTTTCTCTTGGGATGCTTGCTTGGGCGGGGGGGAGGTGGAGTCAGCCACCACGAAAGACATCCAACCACCCAGAGGCTGTGCTACTGAGGAGACTATGTGTAGGTAATCCAAGAGTCTGGCCCAGCCAAATTCACACTTCTAGCCATTCCCACCAGCATACAAGATGTGTGAGTAATACCATCTGGGGCCCTCTCATCCAGCTTAGCTGCCAAGCTGAGTGCCACAGAGTGACCACAAGTAACCTCCAGTAGAATCATACAGGGAAGGGCTTGCCCCAATTCTTGACCTGCAGAAGCCATAATATGTTTCAATGGAGGCTGCCTTAAACTACTCAACTTGGGGACAGTTTGCTTCACAATGTTGAAAATGCTAGGGAACAAATCCCTGGCCCTAACTCTTTCATGTCTAAACTTAAGAACTCTTCTGAAAGACTTCTGACCGCTGACCAATTCAAGATGAAAGCTTCTTCCATCTCCCAAGAAGACCTAGGATGGTTGGTGAGAACCAAGAAATGTCTTGAGTCCTAACATGAGGTCATAAGGGATTGGAATCCCATTGGTTATCAGCAAAAGGCAGCACGATGTGTCTGGACCTGTAGCAAGTACTCCCTGCCTGGTCTAACAGTGCTCACTGCACTCTGTAGAAGCACAAAGCACAGTCAGAGGCCTCAATATATTTTCATACCTGGAAAAGTGTAAAGACTAGTGATTCCACATACATTTGTTATAGAAACTGACTGAATCCAGGAAAATTTTTTTCTTTCTCTTTCTTTCTTTCTTTCTTTCTTTCTTTCTTTCTTTCTTTCTTTCTTTCTTTCTTTCTTTCTTTCTTTCTTTCTTTTTCTTCCTCTTCCTCTTCCTCTTCCTCCTCCTCCTGTTCTTCTTCTTCTTCTTCTTCCTCTTCTTCTTCTTCTTCTTCTTCTTCTTCTTCTTCTTCTTCTTCTTCTTCTTCTTCTTCTTCTTCTTCTTCTTCTTCTTCTTCTTCTTCTGGTATGAGATACAGATTTTTGACTCTGCTTCCTTCTGAGACATTTTAGTCAGAATTATCAGAGGTTAGAGAGTAGAAGCCTGGGCCTCTGTGCCAGCTGTGAACATCTTGACTTAAAGGCATAGAGTGCTTGTGGCTCTTGCAGTGTTTGCATTTCTCGTCCTACCATTCTGTGAAATTCTTTAGCTCAGTATTAGCCCCCATAATACTATTTTAACCTTTATTGTGAGCCTGAGGTAAAACATTAACCTTTTCTGACTTCACAATAACCTTCTTTTCCTCAGGGCCACATTTAAGATCTCTAAAACTGATTTAAATGTACTGATGCCTGAAGGAGAGGCAGACACAAGATCAATGTACAGGCCTTCACAATTCTCCTGACAAGGAAATTGTGACACTTCAAGCAGTTTTCTTCTCCCAGGAGGGAAGCATAGTATATGTCCTGGATTTTCAGAAGACCTTTAAAATTGTTATCCAAGAAACATTTTGATGCTGTAATTCTGCCTGAGGATGTGCTTTAAACTACATTTTTATGAGTCAGGACTGTTGTTGATTTGAGATTTTCTTTATCCAAATATCTTACTCTTATTGAACTGACAACAGATTGCATAATTTTTAGAATTATAATCGTGTTTCCCTCCTATAAACATTAGGATCCTTCACTCTCCAGGAGCAGTCTTAACTTTGTCTCTGCTTTTAGAATAAAATCAGAGGTTTGTTAAGCACAGAGAACTAAAAATGTTAACACAAGGGTCTTTCATTCACTCATTCAGAGAAAGAAAGTGTAGAATGAAAACAAATGGAGAAATGATCTCTGGAGGCAGACAGAATCGATTGCCTTGGTTCAGTGGGCCTAAAGAAGACTCCTCCCCAGCAAGGCCTGCCGTTAAGGCACTGTCACCATTCATCCCCACAGTGCCAGAAAGTGTCAGTCACGAAGTGTCTTGGTCAAGTGGGACACCTTTGCATCCCCATGCATTTCCCAGGGCCTTTGGCTGAACACATACATGCCAATTAGTTTATTAACAGACATGCATGGTAATTGACATGTTCACTGTTATTTACCTATTTAAGAAGGACTGATAAATCTCTTGAATGACATAGTATGCTCTATTATGCAATCATCAGAAGCTAAATTACACAAACCAAGGAGTATGTTTTTCTGTGGTTTATCTACATTTTCACTCTCTCAAGTTCCTTGAGGGTAGGATCTGGATATGATTCATGTTTGAAAGCTTCTTGGAGCCTGGCACGGTGCCTTGCACACTGGACTGACACAGTAAATAGTTTTGGAATGAATACAAAGAAGTCTCCTCGAATGAGGAGGAGCTTGAAGAGACAGTCTGAGTCTTTGACAACCAGGTGATTGTTTAAGAAACATTTGCATAGCACCATATAGGTGCCATGCACTTCCATAGCTTTATTGTCTCTCGGCCAATTCGGTCAATAGGATTATTTCACTATTGAGGAAATTGACCTTTAGAGGGTTTATCTGATTTACAGGAGGGAAAGGGCTGAGCAATATATCTAAAATATCAGTTTCTTCAGCTGGAGGCAGATAGGCCTATATCTCATCTCCACAGCACTCGGCGTGGCTAATGTAACTGGACAAGGTTAAACCTAGCAACTTGATTTCTTAGACATGCACAAAAATCCAGTGTTTGGCTTTCTGAAGCTTTGCAGTTAATCCTGAAGTGCAACTAAGAGAGACAATGAAGAGTCAACTTGAACTTGTAAAACCTCAAGATCTGCTCTACAAAAGAGCTGAAATTAAGGATTCTTGATCAAAACTTGTCTTCTAACATCAGCAATATGAGCACGGTAAAAGTCTCTATATTGTTGCCTATCTTGACATTTTCAGCATTCTGATGACATACTTTTCATCAAAATGACATGGCAGGCAGCACCCAGGACTGAAAAGCGTGTGCTAACTACCCTCCCACCCCTGTGTTTCTGCAACAGAGCTGTGAGTGGCAGGTAGTACAGAAGGGACCAGCAGGCAGGGAACTCTGGCCTCTTCCTGCCCTCTTCCTAGGAGCCACAGCCAAAGAAAGGTTCCTCATCACCACCGGCTCTTTGATCTCCTGCTCTCTATTTTTAGAACGCTTCTGTCCAACATCCTCTACCCTGTTGCCATGACCTTTCATGACACACCTCTGGTGGTTATTTTGGGACCATATTCCTTCCCCAAGTATTACTACAGCTAGAATTAATGTATGAGGTAGATCAGCACAAGTCCTTGCTTGAAAAAGTACCCAAAGAATATGTTCCCACAGGAGGGTGAGTGAGTGGAGGTACAGAGGACAAACAGACACATCATCCATATTTTTAGTCATCAAAGCATTCTAGAAGAATTGCTTAATTAATTAGATATTACAGCCTCCCAAGGCAGCACTGTCTAGTTGTGGAATCTGGGCACGTGGCATTAGATAATGCGTCTAGAACACTGTACGTGTGTGTGTGTGTGTGTGTGTGTGTGTGTGTGTGTGAGAGAGAGAGAGAGAGAGAGAGAGAGAGACAGAGACAGAGACAGAGAGACAGAGAGACAGACAGAGAGAGAGATCTAACAGTGTATGAGTGTGTTGCATTGTTTAAAGGACAAAGAGGAGATATAATCATGAAGGGGATAATGAGATTTATTATTTCAGGTTTTCTTGTCAGACTTTACCTCTCCCTAAATCTGTAAGTCGCACATAATAAGAATCAGCACTGGGGCCCAGCAGGATGGCTCAGTGGTCTAAAGCACCTGCTTAGGAAAGCTTGGGCAACTGCAGGGACCGTGGTTCTATCTCGGGCACCACATGCTGCGCCAGCCCTGCCCTCAGAGCAGGCTGAGCTGGCCATAAAAACAAACAAACAAACAAACAAAAGTTCTAAAACAAGAAAATAAAATAAAATAAAATAATTTTTAAAAAATTCTAAAAAAAAAAATCAGCACTTACAATGGTGAAAGGTCTGGGAGATTAAACATACTTCAAATGTTCAGTGTTTCTTAGAAAAGCGTTTCTACATAGAATTTTAAAAGAAGAACAAAAATCTTCCTTAAGGGAAATAAAACCAACCTCTTGATCCAGGAGAAAAAAAAAATCTCTCTTTAGTCAACAGATAGAAAGTGTCTTTTTGTGCTTCTCCCTATATCTCTTATGTCAAGTACAGAGTTAATCAAGTAATTACATAATTTGATATCACAATAATAATCTTTATTGAGAGCTTGGCTATGGAACAAGCATTGTTTTCTGAGTTCTATGTAAATTAGATCACTGTGTACTTACAATGACTTGAGATATGTGTTTATATTGTCCCCTGAGTGATAAATAAGGATGCTGAGGAGGAGAGAAGCTTCATGCCTTGTCCAAGGTCAGTAGTTCTCAAGTGACAGCCAGGATGCAATATCTGGTGCTTTTGAGTTAGAGTTTTTGCCTAAAAAGTAAAGAAACAGGTTGTCTGTCTCTGCTACATTCATGAAAAATTTGAAGCACAGAACTGGCTAAATGTCGCACCAAAATTCATATATTGGAGACCTAACCCCTAACATCTCAGAATATGAATGCATATAGAACAGGGACTTTAAAGAGCTAATTAGCTAAAACAAATAGATAAAAAGCTAATTAGCTAATTAGATTAGGGTCATCAGGTTGGGTTCTAATACATGACAAAGGAATAAGGAAATGTGGAAACAAAGGATAGAGATAGAGACAGAGACAGAGACAGAGATAGAGACAGAGATAGAGAGAGATGATAGAGACAGAGATAGAGATAGAGATGGTAGAGAGAGAGAGAGAGAGGGAGACAAACATAGAGAAGTAAAGGTACAGGTAGAGGAAGAAATATACGTAGGAGATTATGAAGAAACTGGGAAAGGAGAGAAACCTGAAAGCTCAGGAGAGTGACCTCAGTAAATACCAATTTTGTTGATACTTTGATCTTGGACTTCTGCTCTCCAAGAATGTAAAAAAATACATTTCAGTTGTTTAAGCCACCCACTTTGTGGTACATGGTGCTATAGTATGACTAAAATATTGTGGCACTAGTGGTAGATTATGACTTCCTATCAAACCAAGACATTCAGCATTAAAATGTAAAACAGAAGCAAAGGGAAAAGTATGTGGTTCAAGTTATTCAAAACAAATAAAACTGATCCATGACAGATAGTTGCTTCTGTTCCATGGACTTAACTTGATCAGGTGGGAGACCATGCTAGCTCCCAGCCAGGTGGGCTGTGCTGTCAGGACGCTCCTTCCAAAGGCCCAGACAGTTCTGTTTTTAGATAATCACTGATGAATATAGAGACAGAAAATAAGACTCTAGAAAGAGTCTGTAGTGAGTATACGGTTTCTACATTTACAGACTTTCTTTCCCTGTATATTTCCCTGTTCTGAGTAAAATTCTTTATTATCAACACATCCATTTCATCAAGTGCTTCATATTTTACAATAAAACTTTTACAAGTAATACTAACAATATCATACACATATACCACCTTGCTTTTTTCAACTAATATTATTTTGAGAACTTTTCCTTGTCATTAGTTTCCAAAAGGTCCTTTTTTTTTTTTTTTTTTTTTTTTTTTACCAGGGATTGAACCCAGGACCTTACACTTGCCAAGCAGGCGATAATGTCACTGAGCTATCTCCCCAGCCCAAAAGTTTGATTCTTGATAGCCATGTAGTTGCTTTTTAGAGATACACCATCATTTATTAAGCTTGGTGTTACCAAGGATATTGTGAAGGAGGTTGTACTTCTCCTTCTCCTCCTGCTCCTCTCTCCTCTTACTCTTCCTCATTCTTTTTCGCAATCCTGGGGATCAAACCCTGTGGCTCACGAGCGCTAGGCAGGGGCTTTAATGCTGAGCAATATCTCCAGGTACTCTTCAAAATTGCTGGTATAAAAATTATTATTATTTATTTTATTTTATTTTTATTATTTTTTTCCTTGTTTCAGAACTTTTATTTGTTTATTTCTTTTTATGGCTGGCTCAGCCTGCCCTCAGGGCAGGGCTGGCGCAGCATGTGGTGCCAGGGATCAAACCGCGGTCCCTGAGGCTGCCCAACCTTTCCTAAGCAGGAGCTTTACACCATTAAGCCATCCTGCCGGGCCCCTATTATTTTTTTTTTTGAATAGAATGTTTATTGGGAAAGAAAGCTTCTGTCCAAGAGGGTAAAAATTATTTAGTATGAAATGGTATGATCTAGGGAGCTGGGGAGATAGCTCAGTAGAATAAGTGCTTGCCTGGCAAGTGCAAGGGCCTGAGTTCAATCCCCAGATCTGAAAAAAAAAAAAAAAAAAAAAAAAAAAAAAAGATGAAATGGTGTGATCTTCTGGAAAGCAGTTTGATATTATATATCAATCTGAATTCATACCCACACTCACTGCTCAGTAATGAAAGATATAAGAAAAGCGTTTTGTGTAGCTAACAACTTCTCAGTGGAGTCATACCTGACCATCTTATTTTAAGTCGCATTCTTTTTTTTTTTTAAGTCGCATTCTTGACTGTTGACTGCAATCAGTGGAAGAGGAACCTCAGTGATATCTGAGATCATTAAGGAAAGCTAACAGAAGAATCACATCTTAGCTGTAGAGCTGAACCATGTTTTAAGTGAAGCTGTTCTAATTTTGCCCTAGAAATTTTTAAAAACAAGTCTTGAATAGGTCAAAATGATCTGAGGGTTTTCTAATGACTTGACAACATAAAATTCAATGCTACTTCAAAAATAAGAAACTCGGGGCCCCACAGGATGGCTCAGTGGTCTAAGGTGCCTGTTTAGAAAGCTTAAGTGGCTGCAGGGACCGCTGTTCGATCCCCGGCACCGCATGCTGCGCCAGCCCTGCCCTCAGGGCAGACTGAGCCAGCCATAAAAAATAAATAAATAAACAAACAAAAGCTCTGAAATAAGAAAAAAATAAAATTAAATAAAAAAAAATAAGAAACTCAACAACACAACATTCACAGCACTCAGCTTCTAATATGAAGCTACCAGTTATGCCAAGAAGCAAGAAAGTGTGACCTAGAGTGAAAAAGAAGTTAGTCAGTAGAAGCAGATCTGGAAATGACAGTGATGACAAAAACAGGAAACAACATTAAAACAGCTATTATAGTGGCGCACACCTATAATCCCAGCACTTGAGAGGCTGAGGCAGGAAGATCGATGTGAGTTTGAGACCTGCCTGGGCTACAAAAGTGAGCCAAAGGCCAACCTGAACTGTATGGTGAGACCTTGTCTCAAAAAGACCAAAAAATAAAAAATAAGTAAGTCTAGCCAAGATGACAGCAGATTTCTTTTTCAGAGACATGAGAGACAGAAAACACTGGAATATCATCTTTAAAATGATAATGAAAAAGAATAAGGGAAAAAGCTTAACATAAAAGTCCAAATCAGAAAAATACTCTCCAAACTAGAAAACAAAACCTGCTGGTGGGCAGCGCAGTGCACAGCATGTGCAGCAGTGGACAGTGTAGCTCACAGGACAATGGGCTTTCCCTGAGTAGATGAAGCAGGACCAGCCACACTCACCAGTAGGCCCACTGCATCCATCAAGCTTCCCATGCCCTACCTGACTCTAACTACTGTCTGTCTGTCTGTCAGTGTTTATTTTATTCAGGGACTGTGGAAGTTCCTGGAGAAAAATGAATTGCCAACACCAGTGCTAAACCCATGATCCTAGAACATTGTATGATGGTATCAATCAAAAGCAACAAAACTCAATGCTGAACTTCCAGGCCAAGTTGATGATAGACGTCTCTGGGAAAAGCAAGAGTGTATGGTGGCTTATAAACACCTCTGAAGAGACTGGCCAAATAGCTCAGGGCAAGCTAAAGTAGGACAAGCCCAGCTTTGAGAAGGGCTCCACTGTGGAGGTTGTCCAGTAGCCTTGGGAAAGTTGATGGCAACATGAGATACCTGGGCAAAGAAGGCTATTCACAAGCATCTTACCTGAAGGAGGCCACAGGTGACCTGCTAACCTGGAAGAAAACTCTTGTAGCCAGTGGAGCTCATGAGGAACATTGTGGACATCAGAAACCTGCTGGATGCAAAGGCATCTGGAGCCAAGGAGACTTTGCCTCTTCAAGAGGATCCAAATTCTTGATCACCAATATCAGCTCACCCGTTTGCCACAGGACCTTCTATGATAGGTTTTGGGCTTTCCCAAGGACCATCTCCAAGCCAGCCCAAGGCTCTCAAGCCATATCCAGGGTAGCCCTTCAGAAGGACCAGAATGGCCACCCAAACCTAAGGAAAAGAGCTTCATCACAGAAAGAATCCAGACTGGAGTTCCAATTGCCAAAGACACCAGAGCCATTCCAATAGAGAGCTACAAGACTGTTCAATTATGATCTTTCACTTTTGATGAGATCAGCTTTCAAGGTGGATCGAAGGCAGAGATAACTAATACAGATGTCTAGCGGTACCCATAGATCAGGGAGGAGAGCTGGACCCCATGTCCTGCATTGGTAAGTGTGATAGGCTCAACCTGACTTGCTGCACAAGGACACAGACCCAGCCCAGCATCCTGACCCCCTGCTGGCAGAGGCTGGAGAATGTGGGGAGCAGGCCATGTACCCAGCCCCATCACCTTCACCTCCCTCTGCCTTTAAGCAGCGTGCTTCACAGGGGGGAAGTCTTCAGAGGACATAGCCCCACCTATGTGAAAACATGCTTCAGGCACTCACATGGTTGGCCAGAGGACACCTTGTTGACCAGAAGCTTCTTCAGTGACAGTGATTCCCTAGGGGAGCCTCAATTCCCTTACGTGGACAAACTCTGAAGAGTCAGGTTTCCCCAAGTCATCATTAGTGCTAAAGCTCAAGGCAGAGAAGGACATCCAGACAGACCTGGGCGAGAACCTCTCCTCAGCCCCCTTTTCCTCATCCATCATCATCAACACCACCTGCACTCCCTCTTTCCTTCTCTCTATTCAAGGGCAGGGCAATTGGAAGTCCTGCCCTGTGTTTCACACAGACAGCCACAATGTCCCCAAGGTCAGACCCAAAAAGGATACAATATGAAGGTGGGGCTAATGTTCTATACCCCAAGTCGAGGCTGATGTCCTATACCCCAGTGGTCTGCTACAAGCTGTTCCTGAACTGAGCACAGTCAGGAGGAAACGGATGTCAGCACTTCATTGCATCAACTGGGCCTCCATGAACCATCTGGGGGTGGGAGGTGTGGAGTGAATTAATGGTTTTCACAAAGAGAATTTAGGGCTGCTCTCCCTCTCTCTCTAAGAGACCTGAGAGGCCTCAGGGAGTGGTCAGTCAACATCCTCCTCCTTCCCCTCCTGGCTACCACTCTTGTGTCCTCCTAGAAAGGAATGGTAAGGCCAGTGTGCCTTGTATAGGACATGTGGCCCTTACCTGGGGGTCCAGGATTTGGAGATCAGCTTGCCAGCTGGTGCAGAAATATAAGTGCCAGAGAAACAAGAAAAATGGGAGAAGTGAGTGTGGTTTGGGGACCTGGGGGTGAGGGTTGGCCCTGCCCACTAGCTGGTGCCCAAGAAGAACAAGCAGCTGGACCATTCTGGTAGAGAGGCAGACAGTAAAGTACAGGCAGAATAGGGACAAATCAGACACCTGGAAAAAACCAAGAAGCCACTACAAGCACTGAACACCATCAGTCAGAGCAAGGGGGCAATACAAAAACGGGGATTCAGCAAAACCTCCAATACCACAGTAGTGGTTAAGATAAGGAACAGCACACACAGGTGGATGGGCTCCACCACTCAGCGATACCCATCTATCCTACCCCGTGTGGAGGGGCAAGTCACTCCCTGCCACCTACAGCCTTGACAGCTTCTGCTGGAGCTAACTCCTCTTCCAGCCCTGTGTCCTCAGCTGTCGCTGATGCCAAGGCTGCCATGGGCACAGCAGGCCTCCAAGCAGGGCCTAGACTCACCACCGGCATCTGCCTAGTGCAATAACATCTGCATATGTCACATGGGATCTAAGCCCTTGAAGAAGTCCTAGGGTCAGATTATTATTCACCCACCTATTAATAACCTTATTAATAATCCTCACACACTATCAAGAGGATGAGGAGAAAGAGATCTTCCAGAAGGGGTGTCCACGGAGGTGCTGCGAACAAACCCCAATGGCTGGTGTTACCGCCAGATCCTGAATGAGGCACAGGCTGAGGGCCTGCCCCCTACTTTGAGGAAAAGAACAAACGAGGGCTGTGGGTCCTTCCAGCCTCAGGGTGTTGCTGTAGCCGCTACCAGACAAGCTGTGACACGCAGACCAAGATGAATGACCTGCTCAGTGTGGTAGCTCAAAGGTGAGCTGCCACTTCAGGCTGTTCCTCAGTGGGGAGGGAAGGTATGATGGGAGCCCACATTGATAGGGAAGGAAACCAGCGAGAACACAGATGGGAAAGCTGGGAGCCAGGTGTGCACCTTGGCGACTTTGCTGAAGGACTACGCGCCATTTGGGAAAGGCTACGTGGGAAATTTCAATCACGCTTTCACTGCAAAATTGGAAATAATGTGGTCATAAGAAACTGCCAAGACAGCCGGGCGTGGTGGCTCACGCCTGTAATCCCAGCACTCGGGAGGCTGAGGCAGGAGGATCGGTGCAAGTTCGAGACCAGCTTGGGCTACAAAAGTGAGCTCGAGGC
>PVJA010036173.1:0-21284 GCA_004027025.1 Myocastor coypus | reverse complement strand
AAAAAAAAAAAAAAAAAGAAATGTGGATTTAGAAAGGTTAATGTTTAGTTGTTTGATCAATTTTATATACCTATATGTATTAATCTAAACTGATCCGATGATGAAAATATGTAATATAACCATTGTTAAATTTAAACAATAAAAGAATTGGGAAAAAAACAAAAAACAAAAAAAACAAAGAGATATCAAAATTAAGGTTCACCTCCAGAAAAGATGATATTATTTTGGTACCCTTTACCATCATTATATGACAACCATCATTAGTGAAGTTCTCTATACTAATAGCTCTTCAGTTGGAATCCATTTTATTTTTTAAGTAGCAGTGGAACCAGCAGACAGCTAGTTACCACTCCTAATAATAGATGCATTCAGTTTTTTGAAGAGCTTCAAGTTGCCTTTCATTCTTTTAACCTTTCCTCACAGAACTGAGCTCCAATCATATAACCACCTTTTGTGTCTCCTTAGAACCATCTCCAAAATCTCCTCATCCTTTTTAAGTTGAGGAACCTAGAAATGTAACCGATCAATGAAAGGAATGATCACTGTTAAGTATTATCTACATAAAAGATAAGGCCATAGCTGAGTGTGGTGGCACATGCCTATAATGCCAGTATTTGGCAGGCTGAGGCAGGAGGATCAGTGCGAGTTTGAGACCAGCCTGGGCTACAAAAGTGAGCTCAAGGCCAGCCTGAACTGCATAGAAAGACCCTGCCTCAAAAAGACAAAAAAGATAAAACCAGCTCATCAAGCAACTGGAATATCACTTTAAAAACCCCAATCAGTACCTTTCCAAAAATGACCTATGATGGCTCTTAAGATTTTTCTCTCATCTATTTAATTTTTTTTTTTTTTTTTAAGTATTCAAGGGGCTGGGGAGATAGCTCAGTAGAATAAGCTCTTGCCTGGCAAGCACAAGATCCCAAGTTTGATTCCCAGTACAAAAATAAATAAATAAATAAATAATAAAAAACAAAGTCTCACTGTTTATACAAGTCTTTGCAAAGTGTTTCTGGATGTCATATATACATCATGATTTCAATTCTACAAAGAGCCACTAACCACTTTCTTTACAAAAAAAATCACCACTATAAGGAACAGGCTGACTTAAAATGGCATATGGTTCATGGAGTTACAAATTAATGGGAAGAAGACATACCCAAAATATTCACAAAGAAAAGCCTGGGTAAGTTCTGAAGCATAAAGAATAAAATGCAGTAAGAAAGAGGAAAGGAGGGAGCTGGGGAGATAGCTCCATGGCACAAGTGCCTGCCTGGCAAATGCAAGGTCATAAGTTTGAACCCTGGTCCCACCAAAAAAGAGGAAAGGAGAAACTGAGTTTCAAGTAATAGTATTGTAAAAGCTTGACAGGTGAACTGGAATGCAGGAATCTGAGTTAGCCAGAGGTAAATCAAAAGGGAAAGGACACTAAAGTAAAGGACAGGAGTTAGCAAAGATAGGAATGCTATCTGAATCTTCAAAAGCCAGAGGGGACACCTACTGGTTTAGCTAACATCAGGCACACCCCAGAAGAGTTCAAGAGATGAGGTTCAAACTGCAGATATGTAGGTCAATTGTAATACAAAGAGCTAAAAAGCTGAAATCTTCTATTAATGAGAAATCAAATGATTTTAGGAAAACTGACAATATCAGATCTATAGGAAAATCACTGGCAAAACTGTGGAGCAAGAAGGAAGAGACAAGTTAAGAGATTACCACAACAATTCATGCAAACGCAAGGAAAATTGAAATTAGCACTGAAAAGCAGGGACAGATTAAAGAAATACTGTAACAGAATAATGGATATGAGTGCAGTCTATTGGTTGGAAGAGGAAAGCCTTATAAGACAGCACAAACAGCAAGAACAAACTTGCAAACAGGAAGGTTAGGATTTGAATCCTAGCTTGGCCATTTTCTAGCCATGATTTAAGAAAACCTATTTAAGGGCTTGTGGGTTAGCTCAATTGTTTAAGGCCTACTTGGGCAAACCTAGCTAGGCACAGGGGACTACTCTTCAATCCTCAGCTCCACATGCCTTTCCAGACCACCTTGATGGCATTCTGAGCCAGCCAAAAAAACAAAAAAAACAAAAAAAAACTTCTTAACTTTGGGCCAGCCAAATAGCTCAGTGGATTAAAGCACCTGTAAACAGGTACAGGGGTTGGGGTTCAATCCCAGGGTCTGCCATGCCAGCCTCAGCCCAAGCACGCTCAGACAGGCACCTGAGACTGGGCATTATGGCACATGTCTGTAATCCCAGCTCTTGGGAAGCTGTAAACAGGCAGATCACTACAAATCCAATCTAGTATTGAGACCCTGAACACCCTGTGGGCCCTTCCCTAAAAAAAATACACACACAAAAAAAAGACACCACCAAAAAACCTATTTAACTTGTCTGCCTTAGTTTCTTTATAAAAGACAGCAGAGTTAGTATCCTAGCAAATCTTTCCTGTCTAACCAGAGGTACTACAGAATTGTATTTCTCCTTTTTAAGCACAGTATCTCCTACTAGTTAAACTTTAATCTGCTTCTGACCACCCTACTTGTACTTTAAAAAAAAAAAAAATAAAATAAAAAAAAAATATATATATATATATATATATACACACACACACACACACATACACACACACATTATGGCCAGCTCAGCCTGCCCTGGGGGTGGAGCTGGTGCAGCATGTGGTTCTGGGGATTGAACCCCGGTCCCTGCAGTTGCCTAAGCTTGCCTAAGCAGGGGCTTTAGACCACTGAGCCATCCCACTAGCCTGTACTTGTACTTATTTTTATTTCACAAATTCTAACCTCCAGAACTTGTAACCTATAACTCAGCATTTCTTTTATTTTTATTTTATTTTATTTTTTGAGACAGGGTCTTGCTATGCAGTTCTGGCTGGCCTTGAGCTCACTTTGGTAGCCCAGGCTGGTCTTGAACTCACACCGATCCTCTTGTCTCAGCCTCCCGAGTGCTAGGATTACAGGTGTGCGCCACCACATCCAGCAGCACTTCTTTTATAATTAAATTGTTAATTACATTGATCTTTGTAGACCAACACTCTTTCTACCCAAGTTGAAACCTGAGAACAAATGTCAAACAGTTACCAAGTATAGACTAATGGATCTGAACTGGGAGGCTGGAGCCTTCAAGAGCCTCAGAATCATGATGGGTGTAGTCATAGCAACCAAGAGCAGTGACCCTAAAGTAGTTGAATTGGCTGAGTAATTACACAACTCACAAAGGCATGTATTTCTTGGTATCCTGCCTGCCTACCTACTGGCTTCTTTTTCTTTTCCTTGTCTGCTTTAGCTCTAATTATGTTTTAGTTGGACATTAATGGCTACTCACCATTACCAAGATGGGTGGATAGCCTCCAGTTTGGTTCTACCTAGCTTACTAATAAATGTGCTACTCAGAGCCAAATCAAGAACATTCTAGGATGGGCATAGTGGCACATACCTGTATTCTCAGCATGCAGGAGGCCAAGGCAGGAGGATCAGAGGACTGCCTCAAGTTTGAGGCTTGTCTGGGCTAATAATGAGTTTAAGGTCACCCTGAACTACCCAGCAAGATCTTTTTTTTTTTTTTTAATTTTTTTTTTTTTTTTTTTTTTTCTTGTTTCAGAACTTTTGCTTGTTTATTCACTCATTTTTATGGCCGGCTCAGCCCGCCCTGAGGTCAGGGCTGGCGCAGCATGTGGTGCCGGGGATCGAACCGCGGTCCCTGAAGCCGCCCAAGCCTTCCCAAGCAGGCGCTTTAGACCACTGAGCCATCCCGCCGGGCCTACCCAGCAAGATCTTAATGAAAAAAAAAAAAAAAAAAATCTAAAGTTATATGGGCCCAGCAGGATGGCTCAGTGGTCTAAAGTGCCTTCTTAGGAAAGCTTAGGTGGCTTCAGGGACTGTGGTTGGATCCCTGGCATCACATGCTGTGCCAGCCTTGCCCTGAGGGCAGGCTGAGCTGGCCATAAAAACAAACAAACAAAGTTGTGAAACAAGAAAAAAATAAAAATAAAGTTATATGGCTGGGAATGGTGCTCTGTGGTACAATGCCTGCTTGTCAAGCATCAGGTCGTGAGTTCAATTCTCTGTACCCCCACTCCTCCCGCAAAAAAAAAAATAAATAAAAAATAAATAAATAAATAAATAAATAAATAAATGGTGTATAGTATTTGTGTTAAAGACAAAGAAATTATAGAACTCAAATAGGTACTTGTGCACATACTTTTACATGTATAGTTCAATGTAATAATGATCAGTTATCTTGGTTAAAGAAAAAAAAAAAACTACATTTATTCAATTTCTCAGTCCTAATATTAATTAAGACTTCTCATGTGACAGGTAGAGTGTTTTGTTTTTTTGTTTTTTTTTTTCTTGTTTCAGAACCTTTGTTTGTTTATTCACTCATTTTCTCATTTTTATGGCTGGCTCAGCCCACCCTGGGGGCAGGGCTGGCGCAGCATGTGGTACCGGGGATCGAACCACGGTCCTTGAAGCCGCCCAAGCTTTCCCAAGCAGGGGCTTTAGACCACTGAGCCTTCTCGCTGGGCCCAAGGTAGAGTGTTCACTGCTTTGTATATATGGTCTAAATTATACCTCCACAGGCTAGGGATATAAGAGCACAGTGCCTGCTTGGTAAGTATGAGATTTTGCATTCAATCCTTAGTAATAAAAAAAATAAAATAAAAGTATGCCTCAAAATAATCCTATAGAGCATAATAAGCCCTTATTTCCAAATGAAGACTAGATATGGTGGCACACTGTAATTTTAGCACTTGGGAGGCTGAGGTAGGAAAATCTCTGGGAGTTTGAGGATAACCTGTGCTATACAGTGAGTTCAAGGCCAGCATGAACTACACATATCCTGTCTCGAAAACAATAAACAAATGAATAATATGAGGCATGGACAAGTTAAGAAACTTGCCAAGATCACTCAGCTAACAAATGGCTAAATCAATATTTGAACCCCAGCAGTCTAAATGCAGAACCCACACTTTTAGCATATCTTCATTACTGTGCTGTACTCTCATACTGTTCCAGATTACGTTATGACATTCTCCCTTTCCTTGCTAAAGGTATTTAGATTAAGTATTAATAAAAAGTCTTGGGCCTGGCGGGATGGCTCAGTGGTCTAAAGCCCCTGCTTGGGAAAGCTTGGCTTCAGGGACCGCGGTTCGATCCCCGGCACCACATGCTGCACCAGCCCTGCCCTTGGGGTGGGGTGAGCCAGCCATAAAAATGAGTGAATAAACAAAGGTTCTGGAACAAGAAAAAAATAAATAAATAAAATAAAAAGTCTTGACCAAGCCGGGCGTGGTGGCTCACACCTGTAATCCCAGCACTTGGGAGGCTGAGGCAGGAGGATGGGTGTGAGTTCGAGACCAGCCTGGGCTACAAAAGTGAGCTCAAGGCCAGCCTCAACTGCATAGCGAGACCCTGTCTCAAAAAGAAAAAAAAAAAAAAGTCTTGACCAGAGATGCAAAAGAATTTCCTCAGAAACTAAGCTTACATATGTTATCCACAGTTTTACAGTTTACAATTAAAGGCAATAATCTAGGAACAACATAGTGTTTGATCTCAAAATTAATAAATACTCATGGATAGACAAGTTTTTTCCGGCGGTGGAGGGGGGGGAGGGTTACTGGGGATCAAACTCAAGACCTTGTACTTGCCAGGCAGGAACTTAAGCTGTTGACTATCTCCCTGGCACTGGACAAAAGTTTAATATAGGTGCAAATAAATATTTCTTTAGGAGCAAGATATTTATTATAGATGTGATTAATTTTCCCTAGGATTTTAGAAATTAGTTCAAAGGAGAGTCCAATGAAAAAATTTTCTCCAAAAGTACTCTTCACAAGGCATATTGCTGTCCTAATTGAAGACAAAAAGCCAGAATTACTTTGATGCTATAAAATGAGAATGAGACAATGCTTCAGCAAAGCCTGGACAAACAGCTTGAATGTAAAAGGTTCATGGTTCTTGCTGCTAAGACATCAAAACATCTGCAACCAAACATTCTTTTTTTTTTTTTTTGTCTTTTTGAGACAGGGTCTCGCTATGCAGTTCAGGCTGGCCTTGAGCTCACTTTTGTAGCCCAGGCTAGTCTCGAACTCACACCAATCCTCCTGCCTCAGCCTCCCCAGTGCTGGGATTACAGGCGTGCACCACCACGCCCGGCTGCAACCAAACATTCTAACAAATCACAATAAAAAAATACAGTAACATAGATAAGATACATGAAAGAAACTCTAATTGCTAAAATAAATGCCAGAGGAGTAGATTCTACCTAGTAGTAGCGAATATGATCTGGCTGTAGCAACCATTATAGGTAATATACCTGGGGAAATCCCTTCAGTCTATTTGTCAAATAGAAAAACAACTACTCATTTCAAGGAAAGGGGAATTTTCATACACTGTACAAAAAACTGCCAATTACTTTATATTCAAAGTGTTAACTATTTCCTCAAAACTAAAATTCACAAAGTTGTATACTCAAAGTTTAAAAAGTTTAACCAAGCTTGGCCTCTCCTCTAGTAAGTTTTATTCAGAGCCAGGCGTGGTGGCTCACGCCTGTAATCCCAGCACTTGGGAGGCTGAGGCAGGAGGATCGGTGCGAGTTTGAGACCAGCCTGGGCTACAAAAGTGAGCTCAAGGCCAGCCTAGTGAACTGCATAGTGAGACCCTGTCTCAAAAAGACAAAAAAAAAAAAAAAAGTTTTATTCAGAACCTACAGGGTGATTTGCATCATTTACAACTACAAATCACATAACAAAATCCTTCTTTCCAGTGTCGTGGTCTTTAAAGAAGCAAATGTTCAGCAGAGGCTTCCCTGCATGGTTGGCTTGCTGTGGTGTGTAACCTGACAAGGTAAAAAGCTCACTGAAATATTTAACAGTGGTGGTATGGATTTCTTTGGATAGGTCACGAAAAGCAGCTCATCCTTTTTAAAAAACATAAAGAACCATTTTATGGGAAGTCATTCTCTCAGTCCAAGTGTCTATGCATTTCCTCAGGGCTTTCTAAGAGACCTCATTGAGGGGGAAAATGAAAGGCTCACAAAAGGACCCCTTTTCTCTCCCTGTTCCCAGAATAATCTACCTCAGTCACAGGGCCAGTAGCATCCACACTGTCATAAATGCCAGCAATTAGAGAATTAGGCCATAAAACCTCCCACTCAGGTATAAGAGAGCAGGCCTCCAGCTTTATTTAATGCATGCCATAAAAGATCCTGTACTTCCTTCTTTCAGGCCTTCTTCACAACCAATGAAATGACAATAACAACAAAAAATAGTCCTTTGTCTGCCTACCTCACACTGATGTGATCAATGAAACCATCTAGGTCCAGGTGAAGGATTTAAGATTCCTTTTTCTCATAAAAGACTCCCAGTTCCGCTGTCATGCCATAAACATATCTACAAAAGGACATGCTATATTTTGAGCACTAACACAATGGAAACTAAAATCAAGTTATCTTTTCTGAGAAAGTATTCTTATTGTTCAATTATTCTAGAAGCCTAACCAATTCCTGACCTCAACAAATACTTGCTCCTGTTAAGATTATTCTTTTTTTTTTGGCAGTGGTGGTGGTGGTGACAGAAATTGAACTCAGGACCTCACACTTGCCAGGCAGGTGCTGTGCCACTGAGCTATGTCTCCAGCTCAGAGTATTCTTAATTAGATCAACAATTTCCAGAACACTGAAGTTTTTTTTAATCAAAAAAAGTTCACTCAAATCAAAAAGTTAACTTGCATTGTTTCAAAATCTGACACACTGTCAAAGCAATCAATAATTTCATTTGTCTTTACAATCTATCTACCAGTCCACAAATATCACATGTCTGTGATTTACTCCATGATAAAATTGTATTCATCAAGCTTCATAAACCAGTTTAGATAAGATCCAAGTAAGTATCTCCTTTCCTACTAGTGCCTACAGGGTTAAGAATCTGATTAAAATGTAGGTGCATCATGCCAGACTCATTAGTAATTTAACCTTCCTTAATTCCTGAAAATAACATATGCAAACAAAGGAAGGTCTCGTCCCAGCAATCCCTAAGTAAGCACCTCCCATAGAAGGAATAATAACCATCACAAGGGTTTCCTCCTTATCAAAGGTTCTGCCACTGGACTCTGCACCTTGGCAGAAGAATGAAGACAAGATAGCCACAAAAGGCCCGCTTGAAGGCGGTCAGTTAAGTGTCGGAAGGAAGCTGAAGTTCTGTACCAACACTAGTGGAATGTGGGCTGGCGCAAAGAGATCTTAATTAGGAGACCTACAATTAAAACACAGCAAGTCTCCAAAAGACAGAGGCGCTACAGTCTGTTATGCCTCTGAGCAAGCAAAGCGCAAGCCACAGGGCAAGGAAGGTAACTGATGAAGTCTGCATGGCTGCTCTCCAGAAGGACCATTTGAAGGTAAAGCAAGAGATGAGAATTAAGTAAAAAATGGAGTTTGATGTTCTAGCAAAACATAAATCACTATTTTGTGAATAATTTCCTCCAGAAGTGTGTATCCTAAGACAATTAAATAGAAGGCACAAACAATACAGCTCATATAGTTTTCAGGGACAGATGAAGAAATGTAAAAGCTACATTTGGTTTTTTTTTTTTTTTTTTTTGTCTTTTTGAGACAGGGTCTCGTTATGCAGTTCAGGCTGGCCTTGAGCTCACTTTTGTAGCCCAGGCTGGTCTCAAACTCGCACCGATCCTCCTGCCTCAGCCTCCGGAGTGCTGGGATTACAGGCGTGAGCCACCACACCCAGCTAAGAAATTCTTTTTAGATAACAGGAATCAATAATGAAAATAAATGTAGACAAACATGAGGGCCTCTAAACATCAGCTAGTATCTGGGGTTTACCAGTTCTCAGAATTGTTTTGGGTTTTTTTTTTTTGCAGTACTGGGGATTGAACTCATGACCTCATGCTTGCCAGGCAGGTACTTACGCCTGCTGAACTGTATCTCCAGCCCAGAACTATTTTATCCTAAAGTTAGGTATGCCATGTGTATGCAGTCCCAGCAACTAGGGAAGCTGAGACAGGACAATCTCTTGAGCCTAGAAGTTCAAGCCAGACAACAATATATGGAGAACTTACCTCTTAAATTATTTTCATTTCTCTGATAAATGAATTAGTCCGCTTTGACAGTCTTTCTAATTTTTCCACATAATGAAAACTTCCCAAGTTGAATTTTTTTTTTCTTTTTTTAAGACTAGGATTAAAAAAAAAAAAAAAAAACCTAGGATAATTTATTGGAGGAAAAAAATGGGGAATAGGAATAGCTCCTGAGACAAGAAGGGTCCCTAATGGGTTACCCATGTAGTTTCTCTAATAATAATAATAATAATAATAATAATAATAATAATAATAATAATAAATAATAATAATAATAAGAAGAAGAAGAAGAAGAAGAAGGAGAAGAAAAAGTTAAATGACCAAATTTACAATCTGATATTAAAAATCACCACAGTAACTGATTTCTCACTCTTGAAATAAACTCAGAAATTCTGGAGCAGAACATATTTTTATTTTATTTTATTTTATTTACTTGTTTCAGAACTTTTGTTTATTTATTCATTTTCATGGCCAGCTCAGCCTGCCCTGAGGGCAGGGCTGGTGCAGCATGTGGTGCCAGGGATCAAACCGCGGTCCCTGCAGCCGCCCAATCTTTCCTAAGCAGGCACTTTAGACCATTAAACCATCCCGGCGGGCCCAAACTCAGAAATTCTGACTTGCCCAAAATATAAAGTAATAGAGAAGAATTAAAATAATAGAACAAGCCGGGCGTGGTGGCTCACGCCTGTAATCCCAGCACTTGGGAGGCTGAGGCAGGAGGATCGGTGCGAGTTCGAGACCAGCCTGGGCTACAAAAGTGAGCGCAGGACCAGCCTCAACTGCATAGCGAGACCCTGTCTCAAAAAGATAAAAAAAAAAATAATAAAATAAAATAATAGAACAAAAAAGGTCTCCTGAGTTGCTGAGTAGAGGCTTTTCATTTTACATATGAGAAATTTAAATTAGCTGGGCATGGTGGCACATGTCTATAATCCCAGCTATTTGGGGAGCTGAGGGAGGATTTCAGCCTGGACAATTCAGCAAGACCCCATCTTAAAACAAGAAATATAAAGAGTCAAGGCTATAGCTAGCACATACATAACCTTGAGTTCAGTTCCCACACTGGGGAAAAAAATTAAGGTTGCAAGTGAATTGCTCAAGGTCTCCTAACAGTCAGTGACAGAGACAGTAAGGTGACAGCCGGCACCCACCGACATCCAACCCAGTTGTGTCTTCTGCTTCCTTTACTTTGCCAAACTCAGGAGCAGCTATGAAGGCAAAGAGGGAGCAATTCTCACTCTTGGTTTCTAAGTCTAGCTAGCATCTTTCCCACCAAAAGTAACAAAAACAAAAAGAAAAAAACCCAAAACCACAGATACTCGACCTTCCACCTATCTACTATCATCTTTTCTAAGCCCACCCCAGTACACATGAACTAAGCTGCACTTTTATTTTTAAACTGCAATTTTAAATGAAGACAAACACACACCAACATTCTAATTCAGTTTCAATTCATACCTAAAGTCTGCTATGTTATGATCAGGATGAAAACTTTGATTTTCACATTTTGAGAGGTGGTAAGGAAGGCAACTAAATGGCGAAATTAATAAAGACTAGCTGCTCATAAAGAAATTACTTTCTGGATTTTCTCCTGAGATTGGCCCAACTCTAACAGAAAAGATGCTGGCAGGCTACATTTATCTGGATGACAAAGTGCAGGAGCATGGCATAGAGATGCTACCTGAGACAGTCTTCAAAAACTGCCATGCTAACTCTGCAGAGTGGAGAGAAAAAAGTGAGAAATGGACCTCCATGATTTCTTATAGTGCACAATAAAATATGCCTTTAATTCCATTTCCTAGTTATCAAATAGAAATCACAAATAAAAGACCAACAACACCCATATATTTTTTACACTAATCCCATCCTAACACTTTGGTCATGAGAGGCATAGTCGAGTTAAGCAAGGTTAAGAATCGACAGCAGTAGAGCTGGGAAGATAGCTCAGGGGTACAAGTGCCTGCCTCACAAGTGTAAGGTTCTGAGTTCGATACCTGGTTCTAGGGAAAAAAAAAAACAATCGAGGGCAGAGAAGGACAAGTCTCCCAAGAGTTCCAACAAGGAAGTGATCTGCAAGTTCTGTTCCTGAGTTTTGGAAGTGTTAACTTAGGTTTTGTCATAGGCAACTTCTAGCCCTTATTCAATTATGGTAAAGCATAATTTAAAGAGAATAGAATCACTTTAGGTCATATAAACACTTCTTCATGAATCTAGACAAGGTGATACAGAGCCATGAGCAAGTCTGAGATGCAATCTTTATGGCAGTCCAGGGTAAGCCCTAAACTTCCCTTTTGGAACTTTTGGCACTGCTTTGTAATACCAAACAACAAAATACTTGGTTTCCACACTAAAAACTGTTAGGTCACAGGAGATCATCACCTTGAGTTAGCAGGAACAACACATAATGTCAACTCCTACTAGGCTGCCTCAAGCTACCACATAAAAATCTGGCCAACAGTTCACTTGAGCTCAATTAAAAAAATAATAATAATAATAATAATGACATTCAATGTAATAGTCATTACTGTTCTCATAGTGAGGTAATAACTTGTTCAGGCAAAAGTTTGAAAGAAAAAAAATCCCTCTTACTAATATCACATTTGAAACAACTTGATTCCCTGTCAAGTTTATACACTATAAACTGTTAAGCAACATAAAACACTAATTTACAGTCATCTCATGATACAAGTAGGTAAGAAAATATTAGCACTTGATTAAAACTTTGAAAGGTGATTTTTCAAATACCAACACATACAATATTCTGGTGCCCAGACATTAGGTCCCTGAATCCAGGTGTCTCTCTAACCAGTCTCTTGAAAAGCTTCATTTGGAAGCTATCAATATAAAACTTTGCTTGTCAATATTTGATAAAAGCATTTGGAATGTAAACACTTGGTCCTTCAATATAAAGTACATAAGCATGCTACACAAGAAGAAAATGCTTCATAGGATCCCCTTAAAACAGACTAGCTTCCCCTAATAGAGACTCTTATTACATTCAAATACACATGGGGCTAAAATTCTATATATAACCAGGCAAGTCTCAGTTTTGAAAATAAGCAGGTAAATGAAATGTCAGTAAGTCTATTCTTTTATTTATTTTGCTGCTGTATCTTTTAAAAAAGCAAAATCAACTCACATTTAAGCACCAACTCCATGCAAGTAACCTGAACGGTTCAGTCTTTTTGTCATGTATGAGGCCTTTGGTTCTCCAACTACATGGGATCTGTGTTGTTAGCTTAAAAAATACAGAATTGGCCTTTCAAAAAAAATAATAATCTACAGCAACCAGTAAATAGTCTCAAACAATCCTGCTGACTGCAGCTGCCTTTCTGAAGGCTGGGAAAAGGAGGTGGAGATAGAGCAGAGAGGCAGGGAGAGAGGACAGCAGCTAGCTACACAGTGAGGAACACGCCCCCATCATGTCCTCCTGGCTCTGTCAGAAGGCGGGTTGTTAGTCTCCGGATCAGGCTGCCTTAGAATGGATTTAAAAAGAAGGCAGAAGACTAACAACTAAAAAATGCTAGCTTCTGGAAAGGAGGGGTCCCTGTGATCTCCTCCCTCCCCATCTTCCCAGGATCTTTTGGTAAATGTAAAGGGTTGCGAGGCAAAAAGGTGACAAGGGGTTTGCCCAGGATATTTTGTGTGCACCAACGGCAGAGCACGCAGGAAACGGCTGGTTATCTTTCCCTTTCTGTTTCAATCAAGAGCACTCCAGAGCGGCCACCCCCTACCCCTTGGCTTTGGCCCCTAGCAGCTGCTCTTCCTCCTCCTAGCATCCCCCATCCCATTCTCCCCTCTCCCCTGTGATTCAAACTACCCCTTCTGCATCCAATGGAAAACAAATGCGCAACGCCACTGGCTGAACCTGAACTCAACTTCCCTTCCCAGGGCAACTTTTCTTTTTTATTGATGGAGGATGCATAATGCGTAGGAAAGCATCCCCATTCTCCTTTCAGGGATAACGGGAAAAGAGCAAAACTTTAACCCTTCATCCGCCATGGGTTCCCTTAAAAAGAACCAGAGAGGTAACTCTTCTTCCTAAGGATAACTTTGCTTCCTAAGCCTCCTTTTCCTTCCAAACCAAAGCAACCATCACAGGAAAGTAAAACTGTTCCTTATCTGCTCTCCTCACTTCAAGCGGGCTCCCCTACCTCTTCCAAGCCCCGGGATTGGCCTAGGAAAAGGTGGATCAATAATGAAAGGAGAAAAGAAGGGCGGGAGGGAGCTAGGGCTGGAGGCTGCTAACTCTCAGGCGCAGTGGGTGGGGTAGGAGAGCAGCTGCTTCCACTGGGAGGATGCTGCCCAAGTCCCCCCACAGACACCTCCCCTCGCAGGGGCCCCTTTCCCCGTGGTGGGGGACTTGCTCCTCCCCAAGTGTGTGCTGGAAAGCTGCTCTTCTGGAAGCCTAGGGGATACTGAAATACTACTCAAAGATGCCACTGATCCTTCATTCTAAAGGAGGGAAAAGATGGAGTGAAGGTACAGTAATTCCCTGCTACCAATAGGCTAGATAGAAACTGCAGCCCTGGAAGATGGGAGAAGAGACTGCTGCAGGAGGAGAGCACCGTTATCTTCAGAGGAAAGGAGGTGAGGACAAGCTAGGTAGGGAGGAAGGGAGCTGTCCCCCAGGGACAGGGGTGGGGTGGCGGGAGGACCTGCCTGCTGAGGTGGGCAAGGGGTGGGAGGGGCTGGCAAGGTAAGGACCCTGCTAGGGGATGTGGCCTGGGTTTAGAGGCTTTCAGAAGCAAGGGGTAGGGTAAAGGTGCAGACCCTCAGGGGTCAGGAGAACGTGGCCCTGGATGAGGCCACCACCGGAGAGATGCCCAAGAGGAAAACTGCCCTAGGAGTAACACATCTGCCTAGTGAGGGAGGCGGGGATGTGGCGGGATCAGGTCTCTAGCAGAGAGGGAGGGAGGAATCTTGCTCGGATGAGGTAATCTGTGAAAGGGAGGAGGGGTTCAGTCCCGGGATAGGAAACCGGGCAAGGGGGTCTGTGCCAGGGGATTTGGGGGTCTGGGCGAGAAAAGGAGGGGGGAAGGCAAACGCCCTGAGCCCGATGGGTCCAAACCCCTGGGTGGGGCGCCTGGGGGTCTGCAGCCCTGTATGGGGTCCCAAGTTGGGAGGGCCATTTGCCCTAAGTCAGGGACCCCAGAATGGTTCCAGAATTGGGATGCTCCTCAATCCCCGTTGGGGGAGGGGAGAGGGTCCACAGAGGGTCGAGACCCGGGACCTGGGGGTTCCTCGCCCCCTTACCTCTCCGCTGCCGCCTCCCCCGCTGCTCTCCCCAAACACGGCCCGGAACCGGCGCAGGTTGGTGCCGATGGCGGCCGAGACCTGCAGCGCCGCGTCGAAGCCCGGGCCCACCCGGAGCAAGGCCGGCCCTGAGGAGGCTGCGGACGATGACGAAGACGAGGACGAGGCGGACGACGAGGAGGCTGCTGAGGCGGCGGCCGCTCCCCCTGGAACCCCGGCCCCGCTGCTTCCCGCCGCCGCCGCGGCCGCCACAGCCGGGGGGGAGGGGGGCGCCCCGGGGCCGCCCCCGCCAGCCGGGGGCCCGGGGGGAAGCAGTAGGGCCGGGACGCGTTGCCGTGGGGCGCCCCCTAGGCCCCGGCGCCCCCCGCCGCCGCCGCCCCCGGTGGTCCCGGGTCGGGCGGGGAAGCGCCACCGACAGCTGTGCGCCATGTTCGCCCCGTGAAGTGAAGCGGCGAGAGGGAGAGGCGACAACACAGGGGGGCGGGGAGGCGGAGGGGGGGCCGAGGGCCCGGGAAGCTGTGTAAGGCTCCGCGCCCCCTGACGCCACTCGCCCTTCCAGCCGCTAGGCCGAGCGCCGGGCCTCCCCTGCCCGCCCCGAAATCTGTATACGGGCCTCGGGCCTCCGCCTCCGACGCCCGGCCGGGGCTACTCCATGCCGAGGCCCGGGCCACCTTCTCTTGCCCGCCTGCCCGCCCCGCAACCTGGATAACTGCGTGCCCCGCCCTCCGGGAGCGGCATTGCTCTGGAAGAGGAGGGGGGAAGGAAGCCCAGGAGCCCCGAGCCTAGCGAGGGTTCCGGGGAGAGGGGGGAGGGGGCGCGGACTACGGGTAGGACGGAGGCGGAGGGAGCCGTGCCGCCCGCAACCTCGAGCTCCGAGTGGCGGATTACACACGTTCCCGGGACGCGCTGGGAATCGAACCGCCCTCGAGAGCAGCCCCAGTACGGCGCGGTTGCTGGGCCCGGGAGCAGCTAGTCCTCTCCGCCTCGGGGCACGGATACGAGCCGGGCTAGTCCGACTTCAACGCTTCTAGAATAAAAGAGCCCTTATTGTATTGCAGGCAAAAAGGAAGTGTTGCCCAGTCTATGCAAAATGGAAGGGCTCAAGGAACGTGTTTTAAAAAATAAAAAAGGAGCCCCTCCCATCTTCACGCTGGAGCTCTCTCCAGAATGCACACATCGATAGGCAGGCAGGTTCTCCCGCCACCCTCACGCCCTACAGGGCACTTGGGGCCGAAGAGCTTCTGGTTTTGCTGCCCTTCTACGGAGTTGCGTTGTTTCTTCTGCACAGACACCGGGGCCACGCCGTGCTCTGCTAACGACGCGGTGTTACAACGAAGCTGAATCTGAGTAGCTAGCTAACGGGGCCTGAAGGGAAGAGGCGGGCAGAAGCACCCCCGCCCTTCTTCCTCCGGTTCCAGCCTGCCGCTGCATGCAAAGCAGACCCTAATATATGCACGCAGAGGGAGGGGGGCTCGCGAGCACGTTTCTGATTAAGAGAGGGGGAGGAGGAGACGTTGGGCATTATGATACACTGGGTGGAAGGGGCCCGCCGGCGGCGAGCTCTGTGCGCGGGATTGCAAACCGAGGGGGGAGGGGGAAGGGAGAAGGAAGGATAGGGCGGGCGATGAATATCCACCGGGCTTACTTTATTGCGGGAAAGAGAAGAGGGCGCCTCTAGCAAAGCTCTGGAAGCCAGCTAGGCTGGGAAAGCCGAGAGGGGAGGGAGGGGTTTGTGCCGGGAGAACTTGCGTTGACTGAGGCTGGGGGATCGATACACAGCCTGCAGGCCCTGAGGCAGCCTCCATCTCCCCCCACCCCCAGCTGAGGTGGAGTTCGCTGGAAGGTCACGCAGCCTTCCTGGACTCCCGCACCCGTATAGCTGCTAGTAATAGTACAGCCTGGGGCGGCCGATGTGGTGAGGAGGGGGAGGGTCGTAGTGAGCAGGTTGCAATCAGCCCTAGCTCTCTGGAGGGTGCACTACGCGCCTCCAGAGAAGGTCCACAGCCTCCTGGTGCTGAAAACCTACGTCCTTCCAACTGCGAAACATTGGTGCCCAGCAAACGATAGCGTGGGAGGAGGAGGGGAGCAGGCACTGAGAAGAGACATAGGCAAGCCCCAACTCCCCGAACTCGTCCCGGATCGATCTTCGTTCCAACCGCGCAGGATGGGGCCCAGATGGTTTGCAAAGCGCACTCTCACAGGACACACACACAGCCAGATTCCGTTGTTACATCGCGTGGTTTACTAGGTGCAAAGAGGGTGGGAGCAGCGAGAGAATATTCAGCAGAAGCCCCGAGATTCTGCTAACGACTTAGCCACCCCATTGTGGACTATTGCTCCATTGCAATATATTTAGCTTTGGGGTTGTGGGGCTTTTGCTTTAGTGCAGCGTTTCTGATCAGTTACAGCTTGGTGACCACGTGGATTCCCTCGAGCATCCTGATTTGTTCTCTCTTTCTCTCGCTTATTTTTCTTTTGTATTTGCCGCCCCCCTTCTTTAATATGCATAACGGTCTGCAGAGGTAGTTGGCAGCGGACTGAGTGACAGGCTTTATATAACTGTGTCAACAGGATTTCGTCCTGCCCGCCACCTTTGAGAAACATACACGGCCGGGTTCTGAGTAACCTCCCACTTCAAACGCACTTCGTTTGGCACTGGTGGGAGGTCTGCAGGTTCAGTGGTAGCAGCAATAAGGAAGAATGCCTTTGAAGATGATGAAGACTCAAGCCTCTGGACCGAAAACGAAGAAAGCTACTCCATCACTTACCAGTCCAAAACAAAACAAAAAGAGCCAGAAAAAAACAGAATTTGGTTTAATGTTAAAGTTTAGGGGACAGAAATTGTAATGACCATTTCCATTTAAGAGTGCTTTCTCTGAGTCTCAATGTATTATTATTATTATTGTTATTGTTGTTATTATTATTATTATTATTATTATTATGGTACCAGGGATTGAACTCAGGACCTGGCACTTGCCAGGCAAGCATTTATTCTACTGAGCTATCTCTCCAGCCCTTTATGTTCATTTCATACTGACCAGTCCTACATTTTCCATTGTACAGGTGAGGAGAGTGAGTCTTGGAGTAAGCAGTAGGACCGAAACTCACTAGGGTCTGACGCCAATATCCCTTAAGCATATTGATGATCATAAACAGACATTTTGGGGGCTCAGTGATAGAGCATTTGCCTAGCATATATGAGGCCTTGGGTTTAATATTCAGCACAATCAATCAGTAACCAATAAAATGCCTTTTATGCCTTACTCATAAGGCATTTTGTTTTTTATTTTTTTCTTGTTTCAGAACCTTTGTTTATTCACTCATTTTTATGGCCGGCTCAGCCCACCCCGAGGGCAGGGCTGGCGCAGCATGTGGTGCCGGGGATCGAACCGCGGTCCCTAAAGCCGCCCAAGCTTTCCCAAGCAGGCGCTTTAGACCACTGAGCCATCCTGCCGGGCCCGGCATTTTGAATTATATGGTTTTGTTTTAATTTCATCCATTAAATAATATATTCATGCAGTTAAAATATTAAAGGAGTTAAAGTTTTCACTCCTCTGGTTCTGAACCACCTTCCCCTTGTCCTCAGTCATATCTTTTTTTAAAAAAAAATATCAGTTATTGGGGCTGGGGAGATAGCTCCGAGGCACAAGTGCCTGCGTGGCAAGTGCAAGGTCGTGAGTTTGAACCCCGGTCCCGCAAAAAAAAAAAAAAAAAAAAAAAAAAAAAAAATACCAGTTACAACTTTATTTATTTTAATGGTCAGCTCAGCCTGCCCTGGGGGTGGGGCTGGTGCAGCATGTGGTGCTGGGGATCTAACCGCGGTCCCTGAGTTGCCTAAGCAAGGGCTTTAGACCATTAAGCCATCTCACCAGCCCCAGTCATATCTTATATTGTTTGTTTCATTAGTTGGTTGGTGCTGGAGATTGAACCAAGAGCGTTCCCACATACTTACTTTTTCTTTTTCTTTTTAATTTTGAGAAAAGTTCTGCTACCAGGTTGCCCAATCCGGGCTCAAACTTACAGTCTTCCCACCTCAGCCTCCCTGAATGTTGGGATTATAAGCATGTGCCACCACACCTGCCCGCTTGCCTTTTTCTGGGGGCAAATGTTAGCAGTTTATTATATAAGTCTTCCACAGCTAGTCTCTGCCTACCCAAACAAGTACACTTAGACATTTTTCCACAAATGAAGCCATATCAAACCCATTTCCTGGATCTTCATTATTTAACTTTCTATAACTCAGAAACTACTCTCCTACTGGCAGCTTTTTTTTTAAATTCTTTTTTTTGGAGCCAAGGACTGAACCCAGGGCTTCCAGCTCGCTAGGCAAGCATTCTACCGCTGAGCCAAATCCCCAGCCCCTGGCAGTTTCTTTATTCTTGCGACTATTTGGAATAGATGTGGTTTAGTTACTTCTTTACTGGTGGACACTTAAGTTATTTTCTTTTTTTTTTTTTTTTTTTGGTCTGTTTGAGACAGGGTCTCACTACACAGTTCAGGCTGGCCTTGAGCTCACTTTTGTAGCCCAGGCTGGTCTCAAACTCGTGCCGATCATCCTGCCTCAGCCTCCCGAGTGCTGAGACTATAGGCGTGCGCCACCACACCTGGCTTTAAGTTATTTTCAGTCTAGTGAATTTTTTTGTCTTTTTTTTTTTTTTGAGACAGGGTCGCTGTACAGTTCAGGCTGGCCTTGAGCTTGAGCTCAGTTTTGTAGCCCAGACTGGTCTCGAACTCTCACCGATCCTCCTGCCTCAGCCTCCCGAGTGCTGGGATTACAGGCATGCGCCACCACGCCCGGCTTCAGTCTAGTGAATTTTAAAAAATGCTGCAACCTTGAATAAACATCATTTGGTACTCATGAATATATATTTGCAGCACAGATTCTTTTTTTTTAAAATTTTTTTTCTTGTTTCAGAACCTTTGTTTATTCATTCATTTTTATGGCCGGCTCAGCCCACCCCGAGGCCAGGCTGGCACAGCATGTGGTGCTGGGGATCGAACCATGGTCGCTGAAGCCCAAGGTTTCCCAAGCAGGAGCTTTAGACCACTGAGCCATCCTGCCAGGCCCCTGCAGCACAGATTCTAAAAGTGAAGTTGCTGAGTCAAAAGGCATATATATATATATATATATATATATATATATATATATATATATTTGTAACTTTAATAGGTATTATTACACTGTTCTCAGTATAGCCTGCACTAATTAATTAACTATTCTACCAGCAATTTTGAGTTCCTTTCTCCAAATCCTTCCTGAAAGGATTTAAAAAAAAACCTTCTTGATGTTTACCAAACTAATAAAAGTGCAAACATTTAAAATTTTTTCTAAGTGACAGAAGGAAACTTTTCAAAAAGGAGCTCCACATTTTTCCCATTTCTTTCTTCTTTTTCTTTTTTCTATACCTCTCAAGCCCAACTTTGGCCATTTCTGCAAGCTCATAAATTATCTCTGGTTTTAAAAAGACCTTAGCCCTTCTCTGGGAAATCCCTAAAGATCTCTCATTGCAAACCAGTATTATAATGAAGCTACCATAAAGCCAGAGTCCCAAATCTGGACTTGATTTGCAGGCCCAATAATTTTAGCTATGTAGTCTTGAACTAGGGCCTTAGCTTCATTATGTCTGTTTCCTAATATGCAAAAGTATGGATATTCATAGCAACGTCATAAGATTATGAAAATTAAATGACATACTCTCAATATCTTCTCTCTTGTTTAGTTTTTGTGGGACCGGGGTTCAAACTCACGACCTTGCACTTGCCCAGCAGGCACTTGTGCCTCGGAGCCATCTCCCCAGCTCCCTACTTCTCTCTTGTTTAAATGGAACCATTTTCGGGAGCTGGGGAGATGGCTCCGAGGCACAAGTGCCTGCTGGGCAAGTGCAAGGTCGTGAGTTTGAACCCCGGTCCCACCAAAAAAAAATAAATAAAATAAAATAAATAAATAAATGGAACCATTTTCCTTTAGGGTTTGTTTTGTTTTGTTTTGTTTTGTTTTGGTGCTGAGTGGTTGAACCCATGCAGGGATTTTCTTAATCACTGGTGAAGTTATCTCTTTCAATTCCTTTCTCTGAAGGAGCCCCAAATGGCCTCAGTACTTTAGTACCATAGTCCCAAAGTTCCTTAAACCAAGACAACAAGGAGGCTGAATCATTTAAACTTGCCCAAAGGAAGGCTGGATCATGACTGAAAAGGGACCTGCCCAGAATTCTTGAGTGATGCTTTCTTCTGGGGGAGGAGGGATCGAGTACGTTCTCTTCCCCAATATTTTTCCATTAAGGGGCAATGATGCACTTTCCCTGCAATCTTTGGTTTCTACTTATGAGCTTAAAGAATTAGGTACAGTTAGCCATGCCTATAACTAATAGGGCTTTAATGCTGTGTGTAGATAAATAGCTGGCTTTCTGTAAATTCTGCTAGTTCTGTCTGAAGGCAAGTGCCAAAGAAGTTTTGGGCTATGAGCTCTTTGAGAACAGGAAATACTTATTTATTTATTTTTGTATTGCTTATCTTTGTTTATTGCATGCCAACCAGAGTCTATACCAGGCTAATTAATGTTTGCAGAATAAATGGCCCTTCCCAGCTTCACTCTTGACCCTTGTGATTCTTGCCCAAGCGGCCTTGTTCTGTCAGATTTCAAGAGTTGTATGTGCTAGGCTATTTGCTATTGTTAGTGTTTTATATTTTATTTAAAATCAGTTAAGTTGTCTGCACTTAAAACTGTACCAATGTGGGGCCCGGCGGGATGGCTCAGTGGTCTAAAGCGCCTGCTTGGGAAAGCTTGGGTGGCTTCAGGGACCACGGTTCGATCCCCGGCACCACATGCTGCGCCAGCCCTGCCCTCAGGGCGGGCTGAGCTGGCCATAAAAATGAGTGAATGAACAAACAAAAGTTCTGAAACAAGAAAAAAATAAAATAAAATAAAA
>PVJA010036172.1:0-21197 GCA_004027025.1 Myocastor coypus | reverse complement strand
GGGGCTCGGCAGGATGGCTCAGTGGTCTAAAGCGCCTGCTTAGGAAAGCTTAGGTGGCTGCAGGGACCGCGGTTCTATCCCAGGCACCACATGCTGTGCCAGCCCCTCAGGGCAGGCTGAACCGGCCATAAAAATAAAAACAAACAAACAAACAAACAAAAGTTCTGAAACAAGAAAAAAAAATAAAAAAAAAAAAGAAAGAAGGAAGTGAGGCAGAAGGATTACTGAGTTTAAGGCTAGTTTGAGCTACATACTAATACCTTGTCTGAAACACAAAAATAGGGTCATAGGGCTTAAGTGCCTACTTGGAAAGTGTAAGGTCCTGAATTAGATTTCTGATACCAGCAAAACAAAACCAAAAACACAAAATTAAAAACCAATAAAACAAAACTTTAAATAGAATTCTAATTTTGAAAGACTAAACATATTTAATTGCTACTACATGGTCTTTTCTTATTTTTGTATTTTGAGATAGGTGTCTTTTTATAACAGGCTTTGAACTCACTATGTAACCCAGATTGGCCTTGGATTCATGGCGATCTTCTTTGCCTCAGCTTCGTGAGTGCATGTATCACTATGCATAGCATACATGTAAAATCTTTTCACTGCATTTTTTGCAATGTTTTCTCTCTTATATTCAAAGTAATACATTAGTGGGGGCCGGGGAAATAGCTCCATGGCACATGTACCTGCCTGGCAAGTGCAGGGTCATGAGTTCAAACACCTGTCCCACAAAAAAAAAAAAAAAAAAAAAGCAATACATTAGGAATCATAGAAATAAGTAGACTTCATAATCATTTTAAGCACTTTTAAAAATTTCTGATGAGGGGCCAGAGAGATAGCTCAATAGGATAAGTGCCTGCCTGGCAAGCGCAAAGTCCTTAATTTGATCCCCAGTACCTCAAAAAAAATCTGATTATAAGAATATGTAGCACTTATTTAAATTTTTTGCTAATGAACACCAACCTTTACAGAATGATCATTTGCTTCTAGCATAGCAAATGTTTTCCATTTCTTAAAGTATTTCAAGTGTTGAGGCAGACTTATTATGTTTTTAAAATAGATATACTAATAGATATACTGTACTTTTCTATCTCTTCCTTTTCTTCCTCCTAAGAGGTAACATAATTATAAATGTAAATTTAGAAATGGCTTGTGTGAGCAGAGTTGAGTAGAGAAACTACTTAAAACATTTTTCCATGCTTGTTATATTTTACTCAAAACTTATATAAAAGCTTCAGTAATAATCTTGATTCTATGCCTCTCCAATGGAGAACTGTGAGGAGAGAGATGCCCGACGGTGGTGAAATGAGGCAGTAAGTCAGAGGACTTAATACCACCTTGGTCACAGTTGCTGTCTATATAAGACAGCATGAGAGCTAAGGAGGCAGTGACACAGAGGACCAGCTATTGAATGCAACCTATAAGTGAAAAGTATCCATCTTCCTGTTCATTGTCCTCTGGGCACCATATTTGAAATTCCTCTAAAAACAAGGTAGTGAGAAAACAAAGGCAATCAGCAAAAACACTTCTTTTCCTCAGTCTTTCCATTGGCCTTGGTGCTCAGCAGAGAACTGGGTAGAGAGTAGGTAGCTACCCATTAAATATCACTTTAGTACTGCTAGAAGGTTCTTAATTAAGTCACACAGTATCTCTGGATGGCTGCTCCAACTCTCCATCTATCCAGTTCCCCCTTCCTGGGCTGATTCTAACTGCTACAAGATCTATTTCATGAAGGATTGACCTCAAGCTCTTCATCTGGGTTGAATTCATGACACAGGTTACCCATATCTTAGGATGGTGAGAGCAACCCTTTTGCAGAGTAAGAGCACAAACTGCAACACCAAACCCACTTAGTTACTGTAAAGTACCAGTGGCATAAACCTTAATATCTGATGCTCAGCAGCTTGGGTGACATGGCTCATGTGCACGCCATAGCTTTTCCACCAGTGTCTAGGACAATAAGTGGGGAATACTATTAAAAGATGGCAATGAAACTAATTGGTGGAAGAGAAAGCAATCAATTGGTTTGAATCTGGATATACTGATGTACCATAGGAAATGAAAATATTCTTTTTTATTGATAACTGAATTAAAATTCAGTGCTTGCTTTGGTGACTAGCCTCTTAATCATGAAGAAGTCTGGAAGAAATTCTCGAAAATTTTACTACTTCACTACTCTTTCATCATGTGTAATTCCTTTCACTTTTTTTTTTTTTTTTTTTTTTTTTGCGATACCGTGGATTCAACTCAGGACCCTGTACTTGCCAGACAAGCACTTATTCTACTGACTTGTCTCCCAGGCTTTTGTTTTATTTATTTATTTTTAGGGAAGTGTTTACAGGGTGTTCAGGGTCTCACTACTAGATTAGACTCAAAGTGATCCACCTGTTTACAGCCTCCCAAGAACTGGGATTACAGGCACGTGCCACTACAGCCAGTTGCAATTGCTGCCTCAATGTGCCTCAGGGGCGGGGCTGGCATGGCAGGCCTGTGGATCAAATTCAGGACCTAGAACTTGTCAGGCAAACACTTATTCCACTGAGCTATCTCCCTAGCCCGATAATTTTCAGTAAGTAGAATTATCCAAAATTTGGAGACTACTGATACAAATGTTGTAGTAATCAGTTTGATTTGTGTTTTACCTAAAAAGCTAAATGTTGATTATTTTCAATAATGTTGGAAACTTAACCTTCAAAGGTAAAAAATAGAAATATTTTTTTAAAAAAGTATTTCTCCAAGCAACAATGTGAAACTACCACCAGACCATGAAAATATCTACAAATGTTGTAAAACTTTAGTTTTTTGAATAAAATAGACAAATGTATATATATATATATATATATATATATATATATATATATAAACATTTAATTTTTTTGATTAGTTATACATTTTAGAGTGAATGTCATAAACCAGGAAGTTCGATTTTGTGAAATCTTTGTCTAAATAAATTATTTCACAGGAAACTAACAGATGGTGACTTTGAAATTTTACATATTTTTTCTGACTTCTTCCGAAAAGAAGACCTTTATATTTTTCTTTTGGCATCAGGTTTCACTTTGGTTCAAACACTAGGATAAAACAATAAAGCATTAATGTTAAGCCTCCAGATCTAGGTTGTCTATTGTAATAATTTAGGCTGTCTTGCAGTTGGGAGGCAGCAGATGGGGTAAAATGTGTAGTTGGTAATAAACCTCTGGCTCTGCATGTTTTATGCTTCTTAGGAAACCAATGTGTAAGAAATCAATAGTTCTCTTTATTTACTTACATACGTCTCAAAAATATTGAGCCTTTTGCCATTAGAGATGGTAGATCCAGCTGCCAATTCCCTGTGGTATAAAGTAGTACTCCCTACTTGCTTTTGTTTCTTTTTCTCTTTTTTTTTTTTTTTCAGTGCTGGGTCAAATCTTATGCAAGCTAGGCACTCTACCACTAATCTACACACCCAACCCAAGTTTTACATTTTTCTGTGGCTATTATTCTGCCTTGTGGTTCTTAAGTCTTTGATAGTTTGTCCACATGCCTTCTATTCACAAGGTTTCTCACCAGCCTCTTTTGCACTTCAGTGTTAGAACAACAAAAACAGGGCCTCTACTTATTGGCATCTTCTCTTAGTCTTGAAGGATATCCAAAGCGTGCACTTAGAAAACACCTAATCTTTTCTAGCTCCATACCAAACTATTCTCTAACCTTTGAATACCAGTTACATTTTTCCATGTACAGTGTGTCTGGAGGTCTTCTGGTTGTTCTTTTTTTTTTTTTTTTTTGTGGGACCAGGGTTCAAACTCACGACCTTGCACTTGCCCAGCAGGCACTTGTGCCTCGGAGCTATCTCCCTAGCCCTTCTGGTTGTTCTTATCATCCTAATAGTGAGGTAACAAATTCTAAATATTATTTTTATTCAATCTGGGCTGGATGCTATAAAGATATCCAATGATAAGACTCAGTTCCTATCTCAAGGAGTGTTTCGGGATAGTGAAACAAAAATCACAGGAAAATGGAGCTAAAAGATATTCAAGTTCTGTAAGATGTTGTTGAGTTTTGAGGGATTAGTATAAGAACCTTGGAGGAATGGTGCTAAAATTTAGAATGTCTGTGTTGAGCTGTGGCTGTCTTTGCACTTATACAATTGTCAGAGGACTATGACTCCCTTCCTTCACAACAGAAGCTTAACAGTGAGTATTATAACTGGGTAGCCCTCTCTCTTTACTAATCTTATGGTAAATGGCAACTTATTACACTGGGTAGTGAGGAGGCACCAAAACCCAGCTAGAATTCTATGCCTTGGGTTTTGGACCTTCTGTCTTGCCATTTAGGAGTGATTTAGCTGCCTGTAATCTCAGCTATCTTGGAGGATAATGAAGGAGAATCACAAGTTCTATACCAGCCTGGGAAACTTAGTGATAACATAACATAAAATAAAATAGTTATGGATACAGCTCAGTGGTATAATGCCTAACACGCTTGAGACTCTGAGCTCAAGCCCCAAGAACAGAAAAAAAAAAAAAAAAAAAAAAAAAAAAAAAAAAAAAAAAAAGAAAGAAAGAAAAAAAAAAGAGTGACTTAAGAGATGCTACTGACTAAAGCACTCAAGGCTCATTTTTGATATTCATGGCTAACAGAAGTTTTGTGCCTGAGAAAGAGAACATTGAGAACACAGCAGTTCCAATAACCTAAGGTTTGGGATGGAGCTGAATGCTATATCAGGACACATCAAATTTTCTCTGTCCTTGTTGATAATGTTACTTTGGTTTAACCCAGGTGAGCTTTCAAAGCCCTTTGTGTCCTAAAACTTACTGAACCACTGGATTGGCAAAGCAAGGATTAGATTAGTGGCATTACTACACACACACACACACACACACACACACACACATACACACACCCCCTAGGTATTACTACACACACACACACACACACACACACCCTAGGTATTCAGGGTGGAGCTGCATATCAAGCCCACTTTTTCTGGGCCCCACTCTCTCCAGCACATCTTGCTCTCTCAATCAGCACATCACTTGAAGGTGGGCTTCTAGGCAGATGAACTCATTTGTGGTTTTCAGCTGCGCACTGCTGACAACACCTGTTTCTATTTGTAGAACTTCCCTGAAGGTAGGCTGGTGTGCTAGTTTTGGACCTTTTTTAGTCTTCTGCTCAAGTCTATAGTGCTATACTGTCTCTGCAAAGTCCTTTGACTTCCCGGCATGGACATTTAAAGGACAAAGTCCTAAGGGACACTTTTCACTGCTGGTCATCATTAATTGCAATGTTGAAAATCAGCTTCTTGGTTTTTGTAAATTAACACAACCAAGGGGAATATACTATAAGCTGCATATGTAATTTTTAATCTCCTGGTAGCCACATTAAAAGGTAAAAAAGGTAAAAACAAGAAATTTAATTTAAGTAGCCTATTTTATTTAGTACAATATACTTAAAACATTATGCTTTCAACATATAAGCAACATACAAATTATTATGGAAGTGCTGGTGATCCAACCAAGGACTTGGTACATATGAGGCAAGCATTCTACCAGAGTTACATCCTCATCATAATATACAAGTTATTCATGAGACTTTTTTTTTGTACTAAGTCTTTGAAATTCAGTGTGTATTTTACAGCTTAGCTAAAACTAGCCATGTCTTACATGCCTAAACGCAGGTGTACAAAATTCTTCCAGGGAAGAAACATGGTAAAGAAATAGCTACTTCCTTCCCAGTACTGATAACAGAGAATGAGTGTGCAGGTGGCCCTTTTTGACAGTCATTGAACACCCACGTGGGAACCTCTTCACATTATAGTATAATTACCGAAATCACTTTCTAGTGACCTCACATATTCTAAAACCTGCAAAATACTGAATAGAATTGTGTGTCACACAAGCAGAGAAAGAGCACAGGTTACTGTGTAAGTGGGGTACAAAGCTTACCTGCTACATGCCCCACACACCTTTCCTAAAAATGTTTTAACTTTTTTATTTTTAAATACATCTCCTAAATGTGCAAACAGAAGACTAAACCAAGAGGGATTAGGACAAGTAGGGAGTCTCTGCTTTCACACTTCTGCTTTGGGAGGGAAGAGAGTGGATAAAACACATCTGGGACAAGTGTCCACCATACAGTGGACAAAACTGCTCAATTCTGGCTCTGAAACGTGATCAAGGATTTTTCATAAGGCCTATATTAAAATTCCATTTTTCTTTAGTTGAAAGCACATACCAGTTGAATGAATTTTCTTACAAGGTAGAGTAAAATATCATTTGAAAATTAGGTTGATTTTGTGCAGGAAAATGAGAAGAGGGAGAGAAGGGGCAGATGGACTCTTGTTGCAGGAAGATGGAATTTTCTTGGTGATGGGGAGTGGTAGCTTGAAGCAGTAGGCACCAGGCTGTAGTGCCCAGTGATTAGGGGACAGTACTGAAAAAGAAGGGGAAAACATGAATATAATGAACCCAAACTTTACTAACTTCGGAGCTTTACTGGATTGGTTTAAATGTTTAATATAAGCAGCTCAATGCAATGTACATGCTTATGTCAGTGAGGCAACAGAAGGTTAAGGGTTCAAGAGTCAGGTTAAGGGTTCAAGAGTCAGGTAGCCAGGTCACTTGAGGAAGTAATCTCTCCATTTTCTCATAGGTTAAAAATGGTTCATTAATAGGATATATATATATATATATATATATATAGCTTAGAACAATGCCTGGCATGGCACACATCCAATAAATATCAGAAATCATTATTAGTTTGGGCATTATGTCAGTAATTATTATTGTTTGATTTCTCCCTAATTTGTTCCTAAGTTACACAAGACTCTTTAAGCAAGACTCTTCTTTCAACCAAGATTGAACATAGGCAAATTCTGAATATCTCCCATTCTAAGATGGGAAAACTGGAACAAAGAGATGATAAAGGAGTTGCCCAAGGGCTCAGAGACTGCTCCAACAATGGGGAGGGAAGGCGTTTAATGAGGTGGGGACACAGTTATTCCCAAAGACAAGGGCTTAGTTCATTTATAGGCTGGAACCAGAATCCAGGCTGCAATGACTTAACTGTGTCATCCTGGGAAGTTACCTGATTTCTCAGTCCTCTGTGGTGCAGGTGTTAAATACAGGTAATAAATCTAACTATAGTTGGTAAAACTCAATAGCACCACGCACGAAAAGTGCATGTGTTCTGGCCTCAATAAAATCATTTATCATCATTACTATTGTTATTAGATCTTCTGTGGCGGCTGGCATTATTTCCTGGGTGTCTGGCACCCAAGAAAACATTTGTGTAATGAATAGACGTCATCATAAGAAAACTTTCCCCTTCTTCCAAAAGTCAAAGTCCAAGACACCTTGCAGGTTGGGAACCCACACACTACTTCGCAGTAGTTAGAAATCCACTTTACCTTCGGTGTCCCTGTTGGAGGTGCTGGAGGAGGGTGTCTCTCCTGGGCCGCACACATCTGAGTGAGTGGCTCTCTTAGAAGCTCTTATTTTTCTGGCTTGTGGTTTATTTACTTAAAACATTTACAGCTTCCAGAAGCAGAGAGGCTGCTAGAAACAGGGTCAAGACCGAGGTCACAATTCCTTTTTACTTTCCGTCTCCCAATCTCAGCGTTCTGAAATTATCACCAGTGCACGGGAGAAGGGTGGGTTTAGCTCCTACTGGGCGACGAAAGACACGCGCAGTTCGGGTAACACGAGCGCTCACGCGACTTGACCGTGTTTCCGCTCCCGTGGACCGTTGATTGCAGACTTCTGCATGCAAACACTAACCAAAGTAGAGCAGATTAAGTAATGACAATGTCGAGCTTTTAATCCTTTACCGCAAACACTGGCGGTTTTTTGTGCTCCGGATTGCTGAAATTTTTGGTTCGGAACACAGGGAGCTGGGGGTGGGGGGACAGCTCCCAAAAACTTCTCAAAGCAGAAACCTCACTCCTCTCGGTGACACCCAGATTCGAGGAAAAGGGGGCAGCCGGAGAAGAGTCCCTAGGGTTTGGGGTTTGCTTAGGGTCATCCGCTCAAAGCCCAGCAAACAGCAGAACAGACCAACTGCGACCCACCAACCCTGAGCCTACAGCACGCCCCTCCCCGCGTCCCCGCGCGCGTCTATTTAGAGCTCAGCCCGGGAACCCAGGGGCTTTTGGGAATTGTAGTCTCGCCTGGCAGCCCCGGGCGCCAGCACGGCCCAGAACTTGGACTACATTGCCCAGGGATCTTCCCGGCCTATATAAGCCGCTGACTGCCGCTTCGAAGTGCAGTAACCATGTGGATGTTCTGCTAAAGCGTTTCCTCAAGCCTGCTGGGGTGGGAGGAGAGGAGAGGAGAGGAGAGGAGAGGGAGGAGAAGGTGGTGGAGCAGGAGGAGGAGGTAGGGGGCGGAGAGAGAGAAAGCACACGCCGGAGGAGGTGTGGGTGTTCCGCTTCCATCCTAACGGAACGAGCTCACTCTTCGCGGACATGGGATTACCCAGCGGCTGCTAACCCCTCTCCTCGTCCTGCTCCCTCAAACCGGAGTGGCTCCCTGGGCACTAAGGTAGAGGCTGGGGCCGGGCAGAGGGCGTAGGGAGTTCGGGCCCCACGGCACAGAAGTTTTTGCCCTGGGAGTTCTTGGTGAATATGCATGCACTCGGCATGTGTTTGGGGGTTCTTTCACTGAAAGCGTTTTTGGGTTTGTCTCGTTTGGCCATAAAAACCCAGATGTCCTCCAGTCTAATGGTTGGCTTTGAGGGCTCCCCATTCTGAACTGGAATGGCACTCCCCCAAACTGGAAAGTGTTGGAGCAGCTGCTGGAAATAGTTTTTTTTTTTTTTTTTTTTTTTTTTGAGGGTGTTTGAGAGGATATTATATGTTGAGTCGGATGAAGGAAACAATCTTTCTAAAAATGTAGCCCTCTCGCGCGCCGCAGTGGTTGGGGGAGTAATGCATGCGTGGGGGCCCATGCGGGGAGGGTTTTAAAAAACGGAAGAAAACTGGGGGAGCGGTGAGGGAAGAAGTCTGGACAAGGCTCCTGCCCGGTGAGGATGCATGTTTCCTACACTTGGCCTCTGCACAGGGAAATAAGTGCTTTGGACTCTGCTGAACACTTCCCTTAGTTCCAGCCTTCGACATGTTTGAAGTTCGAAGTTTTGGAATGCCTGGTTTCACTTGTTAGTGCGCTGGAAATCAGCGCAGTTACCTGTAATCTTCGCCCAACTGATGACACCAACTTGCCAGCCAAATTTGGGGAGGGTCCTGTCTCTCTAGGGAAGGAGGTTAAGGAAGATAGAAATGATTTTGAAGCATTTCTGTTAGAGACTTTTTAGTGGTCTCATTCTCAGGCATCTTTCTTTCTAAATATTCAGGAGCTGAAAACAGAGGAGCAGGATTCACATTCCTGGCTGGGCATACTTTGGCAACTGAGTGCCTGACCCTTGCTTGTCAGGTGAGTGTGGAAGTCTGAGTGCTGTTGTCAGTAATTTGTTTTGACCCTAAGCCTGTTTCAAGCCCTTTCTAAGCAACCATGGAAATGGGGAGTAGGAAAGAAAATTGTATGGTTCAGTTTTTAGAATTTGTCACTGCCAGTGGTGAGGGATTAGGGAGCAGAGATTAGTGGGCAGACTTTCCTTGAACTTTTGATGATGGCTCAGAATTGAAGCACAGTAAAAGTTTGTGGGGTGGGGGGAACCGTTGCTGGACTGGGAAGTGTGCTGATGGTTTAAGTTCTGAAGGATGTAGTGCATTTCATCTGCCAAGATAAGTAAGCAAAAATTAAATGCCTGTAATTGAAAATAGCTACCCCACATATTCTGAGCATGTCCTTAATCAGAGTAGGTTGAATTGCAAGAAATGAAAGTGGCTGCTGACAGCTCAAAAGAATGAGAACTTTAGAAAGGGAAGTTAATTCTGGAGTGTATGATAGTAGCATCCAGGCCTTTCCTGAAGCCATCTAAATGTCCAGGAATCAGATGTGTCTGTATTGTTTTGCTGTCTGTCCTGGGACATGAGCTGAGGGCAGCGTTTATCTGTAAACACAACAGCTCCTATTTTTTCCCCAAAATGGTCAGACTGCACTTCAGGAGAGGGAGGTCTCAGCGGGTGCTTGTACATCTCCATTGCTGTAGTTTTGGCCACCAAAACTTTCTTCTGAGACATTCAGGGTAAACAACAGACCAGTGGTGGGGGGGTGGGGTAGGGGTGAGATGGTGGTGGGCAGCTGAGTCTTAGTAATTTCTTTAACATTCTAAATATTTAGCTGTTCCCTGGGCTACAATCTTTGGGCTTTTCTAATTAGAAAATAAAAGCCAGAGACTTCATTATAGCAGTATAGGGCTTTTGTTTCCTGTTGATAAGATCCTCAGGAGTATTGGTGGAGTGAGAAGCATTTCGGTGTGCAAGGTCTGGTTCTTTCCTGGAGTTCTCTTATTGCCTGATGGCTATGAGACTGGGTCCTATTACTCCCTTCAAAATAGAGTAAGACAAGAAAAAAAAACTGCTGTCTAAGTGATTGCTAAAATAGTAAGACTGACACATGAAATCCTTGTAAGCCAGGTGCAGAGCTATAGATCACAAAAACTCTTTAGGCAGACACAGGTGAAGAAACTGAGGTGATGTAGGTAAAATGCCTGGGAAGCAAGAGATCACTGCAGGCAGTAGAATTGTACTTCCTCCCAACAAAGCACCCAAGTTGGGTGTGAGGTGGGGCGGAAGGGTGGGAGAAACAGAAAATTGACTTCTGGGAATGAGTTATATCTTCAATATATTATTGATGAAATAACTATACTGTGAGGTAAGAAGGCTATGATAGAGTCACAATATTTGAGAAAGTAAGGGTGGGCCGTTTGTTTTGGAAAGATGTACGTTGAGAGCCTGAGTCAGAATGTAAAAGCCAAAGCACAACAAATGTATATGTTCATCATTAGGCCCATTGTATAACTGAAGTAAGTCTTGGTCACAAGTCATCTCAGCTGGCAAAAAGGCCTGAATAATTGGAGGATTTAAAAAGCAGTGCGTTTGATTTGTGAAATGTTGACAGCTTCTCATACACCTTCCAGTTTTTCTTATGACCAGTTGTACAGAGCATTTTTCTTTGTTTCTTTCTTTGAAGTGTGTTTATGTGAGCACATGAGCAAGTGTGTTGAAAGTACAGTATGCTCTTGGACTAATTCGAATCAGAACAGGAAATCCTATCAAGATTTCTTCTTATGAGGCATTGAACGTTCTTCATGTTTTAAGTGAGTTACTCTGGCCTTCACACGGAGACCATGAAAATCTTCTGGGTTCCACAATGATATTATCTATTCAAACAAAGTGTTTGGTCTTTGAGGGGAATTGCCATCTTTTCTAAAATAAGGAGGGATGGAATGATTGCTTGGAAGAGAAGTACTAAATTAACTCCACAAGAAAGATATGGTGATCGTTTCTTCAAGGTATTTTCAGCTGAGGAAGACGAGAAACAGACTGACTTTGACTGTAACCCAGTGGTGTACTATCTATAGGTTTCCTGAGGGAAAAAGCTTATGTGGCTTTTTAGCTATTAATGATCTCATAGAAATTCTATTCTTTTAAATAATTAGCCCTTTAAAGAAAGAAACTAAATGAGGCAACAAACATCAGATAGGAACAATAGAAGAAGGAACTAAAATAAAAGTAGTCTTGGAGTTAGGTTTTTAGGTCAAGTTATCCTTGGATATATCTAATTAAGGGGTCTACACAAGGCCTATGTTTGATCTTTGCTGTTGATCTTTTAAAATGCATTACATGTGTAGGCCTTGTGTTAACTAAAAGTGCATGAAATTTATTTAGTTCACTTTTACTATTTTAAGTTTTTGTGTGGCTCTTGATGCATATGATGAGGCTCGAAGTTAGTGACACAAATGACATAACTTCTATGATTTTTTCTCATTGTCTTGGTATCTATGTCCTGATATGATTGCTGATGAGGGTGAACTGAATAAACTGTTGAAATAACCATCCACTAAACTCTTGAGTTTCCCTAAACCGGACATAGTTTAAGGCACTTGGTGTGATAAATCTATTTAATAGATGCTGATGACAGTTAAAAGTTGTGAGTCAAGTATTTTATTGTTTATTCAGCAAATCCTCTTCTCTTCTCTTCTCTTCTCTTCTCTTCTCTTCTCTTCTCTTCTCCTTCTGCCTTCCTGCCTTTCTTTCTGTTTTCTAGCCTTTTTGAGATGGCTTTTGCTATGTAGTTCAGTCTGGTTTTTATTTCACTTTGTAGCCTAGGCTAGCCTTGAGTGATCCCCCATTGATCAGCCTCCTGAGTGCTGGGATTACAGGAGTGCATCACCATGCTTGGGAATTCAGCAAATTTCTTGAGCACTTGCTATGTGCCAAGTGTGTTTTTAGGTGCTTGGAGTACAGCAATAAACCTGCAGTTCTGTTTCTGAGGGGTTTGAGTCCTAGAAGTCAATGTAAATAATCCAGTTAAGTATTGTTGTATGACTGGTAGTGTTATGGAGAAAAACAAAGGAGAGTAAGAGGGAACAAAAATAGTAAGTCTTGGCAAAGATGTAGAGAAATAGCTTTGTTGCGAGTACAAAATGATGTAGCGGCTGTGGAAATGGGATAGTAATTTTCAAAAAATTAAACATAGAATTTCTATAGGATTTGGCACTTCCACTTCTAGGTATATATCCCTGAAGAAATTGAAAGCAGTGACTTGAACAGTTTTTTGGATACCCATGTTCATGCCTTATTGAAAGTGTGGAAATAATTCAAGTGTCTGTGTATGAGTAAATGGATAAATAAAATGTTTTTACGTTTTATATAAAGTATTGTTCAGTCTTAAAGAGGAAATTCTGATATACGCAACAGCTTAAGATGAAGCTTTGACACATGGTAAGTGAAACAAATCAGACACAAAAGAACGTAAACATAGGACCTCCTTATATGAAATTCCTGGAATAGTTAAATGTGTAGAACTAGAGTGTAAATGGTAACTGCTACAGTGAAAAGAGGGGGCTGTTTATTTCATGGGTACAGTATCAGATTGGAAAAAGTTCTGGAAATGAATGATAATGATAGTCATAGCATAATATGAGCATACTGCAAAATTTTAATGTAAATTATATATATATATATATATATATGTGTATATATATATATATATATATGTGTATATATATATAATCAAAAAATGAGTGACAAGAAAACAGGATAAGGAAGTTGAGGGAATACTCAGATAATTTTTTTATACAGACCTTAAAGCTAAAAGCTTCTTGATACATCAGATAGGCATATCCATTATTTTAACGTATTAGGAAGTGCAGACAAGCAGCAAAATAGAAAACAGTTCCAACAATCTAAGATTAGGGTTCCAGGCTTTTCCCTCTACATAGATATATATAAAAATTATATATGTATTAAAATTTCATTAAAGGAAGCTCATGTAGCTCCTCCCATTTAATAATGACCCTCTGAATATGGAATATCTTGATATCTTTTCTTATTAATAACCAGGCATTTTTGTTATCATTTTTCTGAAGGTGTCTATCCTTTTGATGGAATTTCATTTGAATGATAACATGAATGCAGTCACTATAGAGTAGAGGAAAAGTGTAACATTCATATTTCATTACCATGAGTATTCAGATTTTCTCCTTCAGTTTATTGTGTTCTGTTAAGAAAATTAAAAGGACGATAAAGCACTATTCACTAGTTAGCTATCCTATTACAGAGAAAAAGCCTAGTAATCATCTAAGTATAACATTTCTTGTTGGTTCAGAGTAACCTAATCCTGTCAGGTAGGTCAGGCCCGGTGCTTTTTTTCTGTTTGCTTGCACTTGAAAAGAAAGCATTGCTGTAGAAAATTTCAAAAACAGAAGCTGGGTGTGATGGTGCATGCCTGTAATTCCACCATTTGGGAAGCTGAGGCAGAAGGATCAATGTGAGTTTGAGACCACCCTGGGCTATAAAAGTGAGCTCAAAGCCAGCCTGAACTGCATAGAGAAACCCTGTCTCAAAAAAAAAAGGACAAAAAGAAAATTTCAGAAACATACAACAACAGTGTCCTTAGTTTAAAGAGCCTTCTTTCCTACTTATATATTGTCTCTTTAACCAGCCCCTACTAGCTCACAACTAAGCTTGTTGTGCCCATGTTCTCTTTTAGTCTTGTATTACTTTAAAGTATACTGCAGATATACCAGTTCATCTGTATTTAGGTACTTTTCTTTAGGATTGGAATTCTTTACATAGATATAAGGCAATAATGTATTTATCTGTGTATAGTTGATGGTACTGGGAGTTGAATCAAGGGCCTTCACACTAAACTATAGCCCCAATCCTTTTTAAATTTTGAGGCAGGATCTTGCTAAGTAGCTAAGTTGTGTAGGCTAGGCTTAACTTGGAATCTTCCTGCTTCAGGTTTGCAGAATGCTGTGATGAGAGGTCTGCACCACCACGCCCAGCATGTAATATTTGCCATAACAAGGCCTGTTGTTCTGAGGCTGTCTTACTATCTCCCCAGCATCCCATTCAAATACTAATCAGGCTCTGCTCTGCTGATTTATGGAAGCAGAGGAGATTACACACAAAAGTTTCACTGTGTTCAGACTTCTTCAAAATATATACATATATGTATACATTTAATACAAATAAAAATATTTTTACACATAAGTTTGAATCAGTATCAAAATTAAGTGTATTACAAATGATTACTGTGTCATAATCTCAACATCTTTTTTCTATGCATTTTGTTGTGGTGGTTGAAGAAACTCAGTGATAACATTTTGCTCTTGTTTGATTTGCTGACAGCATCAGTATTATTTAACGTTTCATTTTCCCCTGTATTTATCATAATTTGCTGGTTAGATGGTTGCTCAGAGTGAGATTCTGGGTGTGTATAGGAAGGTACTAGGGATTGAATCAGGAGAGCTCTATCACTGAGTTACATCCCCAGCCCTTTTTCATTTTTTTATGTTGAGACAGTGTCATGCTAAGTTGCCCAGGTGGGACTGAAACCTGAGACCCTCTTGCCTCATTTTTCTAATTGCTGATGTTGCTAGCTTATGATGCCATGGCTGGTTTATTTTTGTGTTTTTGTCCAAGTCCATTTAGTGAGCTGACTGTGGGGGGTGTATGAATAGTGTGGATGTTTCCTCTTGGGATAGTAGCAATCACTGATGCTCATCGACTCAGCCCGTTAGTTTGGTTTTCACTAGTTTTTCAGCTAGAATACTTGTGTCAAAAGAAATTTCTTTCTCTTGGTTTTTGGTTATGCTAGGCTATAGTTCATATGGGAAAGATAGGACCATTGTTTAATCTTTCTCTATATTTTCCCAGTTTTTATTAATTTTTTTAAAAAGCTTAGGTTTATTTAAGCAGGACTTTTTTTTTCTAGCTTGCCACCAGCTCATTCAAGAAGCCCTGCCTCAGCCTCCTGATCAGATTTTAAGATGAGTTGTTCTTAGCACATGCCATGGCAATGGTTGATAGCTGAGGGACATTTCCCAATATTTGGATACATCTTTGGTTGTCAGAAAACATCTAGCGGAAGTGCTACTACCATTCAGTGGTTGGAGGCCAGAGAAGCTGCTTAACATCCTACAGTGTATTGGATAGTACAGAAATGCCTACTATAAAATATCAGCAGTGTTACTGTTGAGAAATCCAGTGCATACAGCAAGTACACTGGTTTGTTTGTATCATTAAAAAATTCATGGATGTAAGCATATATGTGCTTTGCTTTTTGTAGTTATCTTCACTGATATTTATATTGTCCGTCTTTCCTCAGTGAAAGAGAAGTTTTCAGGCTGCTTCCTGATACTTCTGATACAATGCTAAGTGCTTAGTGTCTGTCTTGCTTTCCTTGTGACACAGTGTTTTAAGCTCATCTTCTGTCTTAGATCTAGAATCAGCCTTTTCACCAGGCAGCTCTTGTTTGTTTTGTTTGTAGTACTGGAGGTTAAGCCCAGAGCCTTCCCACTCAGCAACATCCTCAACCGCTTTTGATTTTTATTTTTAAAAATTTGAATCAGGGCTATGTCTCTGAGTTGCATCTGTTGGCCTCTATTCTTCGGCTTACATCTCCCAGGATACTGGGAATAGAGGTCTGTGCCACTGCACCAAAATAAAGCCTTTGTTCTTGTAAGAGGGAAGTGATATTAAGAGATCTTTGCCTAAGACAACATAAGAATTCCTATCTTCTATTACAAATGAGAAAACATTAAAATAAAGAAAATATAAAACTTGATTATTTTTGATGGAAACATTTACACAATACATTTAACATATCCTTGCCCTTTAAAGAATTCTGATCATAAGCTGAACTTAAAAAAAGTAGTCTGAAAGTTATTCTTTGTGTATTGAAGTTAAGACAGTTCATATTCCCCTCAGAAGCAGGCTTTTTTTTTTTTCTTTTCGGTACCAGGGATGCAGCTCTGAACCTTGTACTTTCCAGGCAGGTACTTATGTTGCTGAGCTATATCCCTGGCCCAGGCATGTTCATATTTTACAGATAGTTGTTTAATATGTGACATCCTACTAAAAGATGGGAGTATCCATTTTGATTAGTTATCAAGCCTTGATTGGGTTTTTTAAAATGAAATAGGCAGAAGACTTTTAAAATGTATTGTACTGATACAGTTGTAGTGTTCTTTATATGAAATGCTGTGACCATGAAATGTTTAGGATTTTGGATTGGGGACATTTGAATATATATATAAAATCTTGGGGATAAGGCCTTACTCCAAACAGAACATTTGTTTCACATATACTTTGTACACATACCCTAAAGGTAATTCCATATATGTCTGTAATCTTGTTCATGAAAAATATTTCATGTCATTGAATTTTCAAGTTGTGGCATATGTAAGCACTCAGAAAGTTTTATTTATTCATTTTAATTTTTAAGGGAAGGGTCTACAGGGTGTTCAGGATCTCATTACTAGATCAGACTTTTAGTGATCTGCCTGTTTTACAGCCTCCCAGGAGCTGGGATTACAGGCATGTGCCACCATGCCCAGTCTTCAGAAAGTTGTAGATTTTGAAGCATTTGGTTTTGCTTTATAGTTGCTCAAGATTACTTAGAAAGAAGGGGGCTAGGAATATTGCTGTATGGTAGAACATGTGCTCCCCCTATAAGGGTATATACTGGATCTTCCACCCCATAGTAAACATTGGGTTGTAAGTTGACTTGCAGTCAGAATTTTCAGAAACAGTGTTGCACATCTTTACTGCCATAAATATGACCCCTAGACCAGCATTATGGACTTCTTTGGGAACTCAACCATTGCAGACTTCCAGGCCCTATGCCAGATCCACAGAATCAGACTTAAGATTTTTGCAAGATCCCCAGGTAATAAGGTGAAATGTGCACACTGAAATATGAGAGAAGGTCTGTCCCGGAGGATGGGAGCCCGTGTTTTTCAGCATTGGTCTTTTTATAGTTCCTTTGTTTTTTTATAGCTAGCTCTCACCTGTTGAAGGTGACCTTTGTACTTCTCCCCAGCAGCCTCCTCTTTTTCAGTTAAGTGGAGAGGTTGGCTACAGGGCTAACCCAAGATGCGAGTAAGCACCTCTGGTAGGATTCTGACAGAAAGAGGAAGTTCATGCTGATACTTGGGGCTGCTTTTACTGGGTGTTTGGGTAGAAGTAGAAGGAGACCAAAGTCATACATCTTTTTGAAAGCTGCATTTAATCTGTTGTGGTCATATACTTTGAGGAGGTGAGGGCTTGTGTTATCGGCAGAACTTGTGAACTGGTTGGTACAGTGTTACTCAGAAAAACCAAAACTTAACCAGAAACATCACTGGCCTCCATATTCCTCAGTGTTCATTTGTGTTTCAGGAGGAGCTTTTGTCTGGGGAATGATTTTTTGTTTTATTAAAATACCTTAAAAGTATCTAAGACAGGTATTTCTGAACAGAAAAACTGATACTACTTTCAGATTTAGGGACATTTGTTTGTTTGCTGCATGAGAATGTATGCGTGGTACACTTTACATGGTCATCCTTTGCCTGCTGTGACCCGCTCCTCCCACCTCAGTGACCCTCTTGCCAAACTCTTCTACTCCTTAGAATCCAGTTCAAACACTTTATTCTCTAAGAAGCTTTTCCTAATATTTGAAAATCTGTCATTTGGAACTCATGGCATTTAAAATTGTGGTTTCTTTATGCGCCTTTTTGGTTTTTTTTTTTTTTTTTAACCTATATGATACGTAGCCCATAGGTAGTGCTCGCAAAATACTGAATGAAGTAATTTGTAAGTTTATTTTCATCTACTTTTGAAGATTGTAGACTGCTTCTCAGAAGAATCTATTTGGAGAATGTACTGGGAATTAAAGACAGGCCTTCCCTGAGGTATATCTGTAGCCTTTATCATTTTCTTATTTTGAGACATAGTTTCACACAAGCTAGACTTGAATCTGAGATCCTTGTGCCACACCTCTCAGAGTGCTGGAATTAAAAGTGTGTGCCGCCATGCCCAGCAGAATCTAGTGTTTGTACCTGTATGCTGAAGAAATATTTTTGAATTGGCACATTGATTTGAAAAACCCTATGATATGCATTGTGATGTGAGGACCAGGTAAAAATGAGTTAAGTCCTCTTTTATGGCTTTTGAAACATGTTTATTTCTTGAGATGACATAGGACTTAGAAATTGTTAGCATTTATCAAAAGGATTAGAAGTAAGAATTAGGTAGTGAAACACAACTGCTGCCAGGTGGCTCTCTGGTCTTGCGCTGCTGAGTCACAGGATGGGGACTCCCAAAACCTCAGATTGACTGCTTCTCACCTACAGGCAAATCATGGAACATCTGTGCATCTCTTTCCTCTTCTTGTAGACTAGGTATAAAAATATCTGCTTTTGGTTACTGGTGCTGACTTGTATAGTGGTGAATGCTTGCAAATGGTCTTAGAGATTGAAAAAAAAAAGGAAAGCTTATGGCTGAGAGCACTGTTTAGAAGATAGTTTGGGTTGTTATACTTGTGAGGGATGGGTGGGGTACAGGTGACTTCCTATGGGTAGAGACCAAGGATTCTGCTTAATGTACTGTTGTACATAGGAAAAGGACCCTCATTTGGAACTGTTTGCTCCAAAATGTCCGTAGTGCCAAGGTTGAGAAATTCTGTCCTAGAGTTGATTTTCCAGACTTATCTCTCTGACATATTGACCTAACTTGATTTGCTCGTTGTCTGTGGTTTAGACACAGTCTCCCTACCTCCTGCCTGTGCAGATTTTGGTATCTCCCTGTGGCCTTTACCTTTAGCCACTAATCACTTGTGGAACCTCCAAGAAATCACTGGACCTCAGGTTGCTTTTTGGTTGGTTTTTATACCTATAAATGAGGAGTTTTGACTAACTGTTCTCTGCTCAGCAAATGTCATGTTTCTCAACCACCCAGTTCTGAGCTTATGGGTTTCTTTTGAGTCTTGAAGGAGCAGATGTCGATGTTGGCATCTCTTTTGAGGAATAGCTCTTTGTAGAAGGTGTATCTCTTTTGAGCCTGTTAGACGTGTGTATGTATGGGCATATGTGTGATACACTGAGCAACAATTAAACTCAAGAACTGTTGTGAATTTGGGTTTGCAGACAATCTCTTCCTGAGATTATCATGAAGAAGGTTGAAACTCCCAAGTTGGTTACTTCAATGGATCTGGCTGAAAACAAAAGCAGCACATGAGTTTTTATGCTGTGAGACGAATAGTTTTTACAACACAGTAAATGATCTGGTACTGGGGATTACTGCTTTTCTCAAGATGGTCTGATTTGCTGCTGATGGACTAATAGTGCAAAAGAAGGAGCTGTGGGTGAACTTCTATGTTTGGGAAAAGAAACATCCATTTAGCTCAGGAATGTGCTGCTGCTCATCTTCCTTCCTCAATATATATATGATATCTGCAAGCATCTCTACACAGAGGAAGTTCTGAAATTAGCCCTGAGTGCCCAGTAACAGAATTGGAATCAGAAAAACAAAACAAAACAACAACAACAAAAAAACTCTTTTTTGACCCTTAGAAGAATCAACTATAAATGTGTTGGTTTTTGCCTTCCCTGTATTTATAGCCATTTTACCATATATGTACCTAGGTGAGGACATCATAAGGAGATGTGCTCTGGAGGGAGGAGCTTTGGCCTCTTGTGCCAGGAGATTGATCAAATGCCAGCAGATCTTCCTTCTTCTGGTTGTATTTTTGTTTTTCCTTTGAAAGGCCTTGTGGTTTGCTGATTTTGCCTGTCGTTAGCCCACTCTCTGGGGCTGCTTGACCTAAAAGTGAAGTGGTGCTTTCTGTATTGGTTTTTGACTACATTGCCTTATGGCCTCTTGGATTGCCAAGGGCTTTTAAGCCTTCACACATAAAGCCCCTCTCTTTACTATCTAACTTTAAAGGAACTTACTTGGTTTTATTATTTTTAAAGCCAGCCACACTAAAACCAGTGCTGAAGGACTTTAGCAAGGCCCCTTTGTTTTTTAGAGAATGGAGGTAGTGTGAATGTGCCAAGAAAGGACAGGGAAGGTTGATGGATTTTCTCTGGCCTCCGTTTTCAGCAGAATGACTGTCTAGATGCACTGTGAGTGGGAGCCAGGTGGCAAAGCTTGGTGACTGAACAGTGAACACACAGTGTACTGTCTGTGTGTGATATAGACATCGGTTACTACCCTGGTTGTGTTAAGTTCTGTGTTGTCTTTAGGAATAGTGAGAGCCTTCTGCTGGAGTTAGATTGACATGTTTGGGTAAATGCATCCTACAACGTGTCCCTTTTCTACATTTGCTTGTTATTTGTACTTCCTGGTTGGTAGAGCCGATCCTCAAATGATTTTGGGCTCTAAGATGTTTGGAAACAGTAGCTTCTGAGAATAGAAAACAGAACAGATTAGAAGGTAGAGTGTAAGCATGTTTTCTTTCTTTTATTTAATTCTTGGCATAATTTTATGAGGTAAATTTCTCATTATCCATTTTATAGAGGGGAAAGTTGAGGACAAGAAGAGTAACTTGAGCAATGTCATGAACTTTCTGTTACACATGGATAGAAGGCAGGTGTGAGGCTGGCCATGTGGCTCCATAATAAAGTGTGTGCTTAGCCCCTGCAAAGCCCTGGGTTCTATCCACGGCACAGAGAGTAAGGGGGATGTTCAGCCCTAGAGTGTGAAGACATCCAACTGGCCCTATCATCCCTCTTCTCCGACTTGACTTTGTACCTTTCTCGTTATCCCATGAATGCTGCAGACTTTGTAGCCAGCCTTTTGTTCTTGAATTTGCTAGGCT
>PVJA010036171.1:0-21269 GCA_004027025.1 Myocastor coypus | reverse complement strand
GTGTGTGTGTGTGTGTGTGTGTGTGTGCATGTGTTTTGTCTTTTTTGAGACAGGGTCTTGCTATGCAGCTGAGGCTGGCCTTGAGCTCACTTTTGTAGCCCAGGCTGGTCTCGAACTTGCACCAATCCTCCTGCCTCAGCCTCCCAAGTGCTGGAATTACAGGCGTGCGCCACCATGCCCGGCACCCAACCCTTTTTAGTAGGAGGCAGGATTTTTTTTTTTTTTTACCACCTCTCTGGGCCTTGGTCTTCTTGAATGGGAAATGGGAACATCAGAGACAACACAGGGGCAACAGGCCAGACAGACAGCTCTGCCCCTGCCTTCACCCCTAGCCAGCCACTGAGGTCAGGCACTGTATCTGCTAACTGCATCCTAGTACCGTCAGCACCAGCAGCTGCACAGCAGGCTGAGTGTAGCAGCTCATGGCGATGCCCCTGCTCTCTACCAGGAGAGGCAGTTAGAACAGGATTTGGTGAATTCCAGTAGGCATTCTCCAAGGGTGAGGTCACCACCTCTGGCTCCCCAGGGCTGCCCAAGGCCAGAGGGAGGGGGTAGGGGCAGAGGCCAGGGCTGGCACACCAGGCCCAATTAAGCCTGGCACAGGGTCAGGCCCTCTTCCTCCCATGGGGGGTGCCTGGCCTTATCTTGGGAAGCTGGTGTTTCCTGTTTGAGCTGCAGCTTAAAGGCAGAGCTAGAGAAGGAAGGAAAGTGGCTGACACTTGTCCAGCTCCCACCAGGTGACAGTGTGCTGCCACTTGTGGAGCCGTTTAATCCTTCCCAGAGCCTGATTTGCAGGGAGTACAGCTGGGGCTCTGAGAGGTGAAAAGCCCTGGCCCAGAAGCCAGGCAGTCTGGCTAGTGGGTGAGAAACAGCAGTGTTGGGGTGAGATGTGTCTGGGTGGGAATCAAAATCCTGAGATCTGTTCATGCTGAGTGGCTCACGCTCATGGAGCCTCCATTTTCCTCATCTGTAAAATGGCCTAAATCCCTTCCTTTGGAGGTTATGTGAGGACTTGGTGAGATCTCTGCAGGCAGGAGCCACTGTTAGGACTGGTTTTTTTTTTTTTTTTTTTTTTTGTATCTTAGGGAAGGGTCTACAGGGTGTTTAGGGTCTCACTACTAGACTGGACTTGTAGTGATCCACCTGTTTACAGCCTTTCAAGAGCTGGGATTACAGTTGCACACCACCACACCCAGTGTCAATTGTCGCCTCAGCCCCTGCTTGCAGGTGCTTTAATCCAATGAGCTATGTGGTCGGCCTGTACTGCTTTACTTTACCTTTTTTTTTTTTTTAATGGCTGGCTCAGCCAGCCCTGGGGTGGGGCTGGCCTAGCACATGGTGTCAGATTGAACCACAGTCCTTGCAGCTGCCTAAGATTTCCTAAGCAGGCGCTTTAGACCACTGGGCCATGCTGCTCGCCCACTTTACATAATTAAAAAAAAATCTTTTGCTTATTCATTTTTTGTGGGACTGGGGTTTGAACTCACAGTGCCACAGAGCCATCTCCCCAGCCTCCTTATTTATTCATTTCATACAGGGTCTCGCTACACAGCTCAGACTCATAGTGATCCTCTTGTCTCAGCCTCCTCCACACTGGGATTACATGCATGCACCACCATGCTCGGTTTTGGTGGCTGGCATGGCATGGAGTTCTGGGGATCGATCCTGGGTCCTTGCCCTTGCTAGGCAGGCAGTTAGACCACAGAACTATCTCCTCAGCCTATCGCCCCTTTACTAACGTAAAAACCAAGCCTCAGAAGTAGCTTGCGTGATGTCACACAACCAGCAGGTCCCAGGGTCTGCTGTGAAGCCAGATCTGATTGTTCGTGTCCAAATTTCCTGTGGAGGCACAGACCCCAGCCCAGACCCGGGTTCAGTACCTGCCAAGGGTGTTCTGAGCAGTGAGGAGCTGCGGCGACAGCCTGCCTACAGAGGACATGGTCTGGCATTGTTTTCGGACTCTTTTCAGCCCAGGTCCACCTGAGGGATTTCCGTAGCCCGGTCAGAACAGGCTTCACTTTCCAGAAAAGCTTTCCCAGGGGGTGGGGAGGGTAGGGGTAAGGGGGCCTTCACCGGGCAGAGACTGCTGGGAAGGGCAGCAGGGACAACACTGTCAACATCCTCTTGACCCCACGGGTCCTGGACCCAGAGTCCACCCTTCTCACCTTTCCTGCAGCCAAGGTCCTCTGTGCCTTAGTGTTGCCTTAGGCCAACAAAGGTGGGGCACTTGGATTCAACTCCTGGCCTTACACAAAAGTGGCTGTTGAGACTCAGCAAGTCTCCTAGTCCCTGTGCCCTCAGGAGGGAGGCTGATGATGGCCTCAGTCCCCTCACACTCCTGATAGCCACCAGGTCCTTGCTCTGGGGTCCTACTCAGTTTCCTCCTATGTTCTGCAGTTAGCAAGAAGCCATAGTAGTGGCCACCAAACACTCACTTTGAACACTGGGTAACCTCCGCACCAGGACAACAGCAGGAGGCCATACCCCAGGGTGCTTTGGGGCTTAGAGCCCTCTGTGGGCTTCCCCACAGGAGGTGATGGGCTGTGAGCAGCTGTGAGGCGCCTGCAGCTGTGTTCCCCCCACCCTGATCCTAGAGCCCTACAAGGCACCCAAGTCTATGGAGCACCTGCTGCCAGGGCCAATGCCAGCACCGCCCAGTGAGGGCAGCACTGTGGGATCAGGATCACCCTGCAGGCTCTGCTCACAGGGTGACTCAGCCAGCAACCGCCTCAGTGACGCATTGCTGATCTGGGACAGCCGGGGCTTGGGCACGGCTGCCCTCGCCTCCTGAGGCACCCGTGAAGGATTGGGTGGTGAGGTGGCCCTGCTCATCTCAGAGGTGAGGGGGCCTGACACCCAACCTGGGTCCTCAATTGGCAAGGTCCCTTCTAGAAGTGACCTTGGACAAGTCAATTTCTCCCAACCAGCTTTACTTACAATATGGAAATAATACTTGCCTCACCAGAGTGGAATTAAATGAGGTAATGCGCATAGAAAGTGCTTGGCGAACGGTACCTTTTAAGGAGTGGCAGTGGGGTGTACCATGAGGGCCCATCCCTAGGCCTAGCTGGCTGTTACTCAGTCTTTGATCAGCATCTCCGTGTAAGAGCAGCCCACAGGCTTGCTGCCCTGTCAGCTTGTCGGTAGGGCACCCACTCCCTTTTTCACTTTTTTTTTTTTTTGTCTTTTTGAGACAGGGTCTCACTCTGCAGCTCAGGCTGGCCTTGAGCTCACTTTTGTAGCCCAGGCTGGTCTCGAACTCGCACTGATCCTCCTGCCTCAGCCTCCCCAAGTGCTGGGATTACAGGTGTGAGCCACCACACCCGGCTCCTTTTTCACATTGAGACAGGGTCTAGCTATGTAGTTTAGGCTGGCTCTGAGCTCTCTAGGTAGCCCAGGCTGGCCTTCAGCCTTTCAAGTACGAGGATTTCAGGGGTATAGGACCATGTCCAGCTTAGTCAAACGGGAGGAGGCAGGTGGTGAGGCCAGGGGCTCAGCAGGCTACTCACTGCTCCATGACCATGTGGGACAGGTGAATGAGGCCCTGAAAGACCCTCATGGACAGGACACAGGTGCTGCCCCATGAGGCCTCTCAGCACCAGTGCGCACTTCTCTGGCTCACTGCCTGCGGCCTGTGCAGAAGTTACCATACTCGCTTCCTTCCCCACTACGGCCACTTGCTGGCTTTGTTTCCACCTGCCATTTACGGATCACGGACCCAGTCTTTTAGAGGCCATAGGTCTCCCTCTGGGCCAGTGCTTTCCCTGTGTCAGTGGTGGTAGCCTTCTCAAAGCAGTTCTGGGCAGCCTCGGGCAGGACTGCCAGGAACAAGTCGAGCCACCGGAAAGACAAGACACATTGGCCCTCGGGCAAGCGTGCGCAGGGAAGGGCAGGGTGTGAAGACAGACATGCAAACTGGCACCCAAGACCTGTAAGCCCCTGGCAGCTCACCTAGGCAACAAAGTCAGCATGGCCCTCAGCCCGGGGAAGGATAGGTTGGGCCTACCATGGTGGAGGGGAACAGGGAACCAGGAGAGGTTGAGGTGCAAACTGCTGCAAAGCCCTGGACTTCCTGCAAATAGACAGGAAAGAAGGCCAGCCAGCAGCTGCCAGGAGCCAGTGGCGGGAGAACCCAAAAGACGAAGCAGACCACTACAAAGAGCTCAGGTTTCAGAAGCAACACATTGGGCAAAAACCTGCACGCAAGGCTGTGACCTTGACTCCTATCTGGGTAATGTGGGAAGCACGCTCTGGCCTTAGGGGGGCTCAAGATGTGTGTGTGGTGTCCCCATAGTGGCAGTCACCATGGACAAGAACATTAGTGAAGCCGGGCGTGGTGGCACAAGCCTGTAATCCCAGCACTCAGGAGGATGAGGCAGGAGGATTGGTGCGAGTTTGAGACCAGCCTGGGCTACAAAAGTGAGCTCAAAGCCAGCCTGAACTGCATAGTGAGACCCTGTCTGAAAAAGACAAAAAAAAAAAAAAAAAAAAAAAAAAAAAAAAAAAAAAAAAAAGAACATTAGTGATAGGAGGGGCTGGTTAGGGATAGGATGGAGTCAGTGGTGGACACAGGGAAAGTCATGGAGCCCACCACTGTTCCCAGGGCTCAGAGCCCTGCTAGAATGGAAGCTGGCAACAGTGCAGGCCCCAGGTTTATTGCTCTGGTTTGTTCAGTTCCGCCACCTGCTTATAGCACCAAGGTCCTGGCCAATGGCGAGGAAGGTGGGGCCTGGACCTTGCAGGTCAAGGGGCTGCCCAGCAGCCCAGCACTGTCATCCTGAGGCTGGGAGGAAGGCAGAGGGACAGGAGGGGGCTCTGGGGCGGCTACAGGGATCTGAGAACTGGGCCCCGAGGTCTGTTCTTCATAGCAGGAGGCAGAAGAAATCACATAAAGATCTTTATTACAGACCTACAAAAAAGGAGAGAATTACATATTACTCTCACTTGTTTGGCTTCTGATTTCCTTTTTCTTTTTACAAAACAGCAGCAGGTAGGACAAATGCAGCAGGCTGAGGAGTTGGGCTGGGGTTCAAGTCAGAGGGACCAAGCCGGTGCCATGGGTAAGCTACACAGCAGGCCAGCCCCAGGCTCTTGCTAGCCATCTTGGGAGAAGTGTCAACAGCCTTGGAAGGAGGGGACAAAAGGAGTGGGTGAGAAGGCCCCAAACCTGCAGCACCCTTACTCCTGATGGCCACGGCAGTTGGCCAGCTCGGAAGCACTGGTGGCTCCATGGTCTCCAAAGCACAATCCCCAGGGAGAAGATGGGGGCAGTGGGAAGGACCAAGTTCTACTGGGCTCCCTTGCTGGGCCTGGGGCCTCAGGGGCAAGGACAGTCACAATGCTTCCCTGCTTGTCAGCCAATCAGCTTCTTCAGAAAGGCCTCCAGCTGGTCCTCATCCTTGATGCCCACAAACTTGTCCACCACATCTCCATTCTTGATGGCCAGCACAGTGGGGACAGCGGACACCTGGGTGAAAGGGACAAGGTATCTGAGTCATTGTGAAGAAGGCTTGGGCGCATCCAGGACAGAGCCTGCCGAAAGCCATGGGTGGGACCAAAGCAAAGGGGCCCTTCTCCTGGGATATCTGCCAGAGAACTTCTTCCACTGCGAACTCCCAGCAGTACCCTCTTCCCTCAACCACACGACTGACTCACTGGCCCAGTGGTTTGGCTGGAATGACAGCAGCGATGAAAATAACCCATGCAGCTGCAGCCCAGGACCAGAGACGGGAGGAGCTGGGTGCAGTGGGCAGTTCTGGCTTTGCTGCTCACTGGTCAGGGGCTCAGGTTCTGCTAACCCGACCTGGGTTCTGCCCGCTGGGTAAACTTGGCCAGCCTGTGTTGCAGGGTTCAAGAGTTAGCGAAGACACTAACAGCACCTATGGTAGAATGTAGGAAAGCAACAGCAAACACTGAAGAGTCCCGTCAGCCCAGGACTGGCATTATGCCTGGCACACAGTGGGCACTCGACAAAGGGTGGTTACAGAGGGCCCCTGAAGGGCCACTTCTGAGTACCGCTGCCCATGGCTAGCAGGGTCCAGAAATACACAGGCGAGCAGGACAGAGTCACACACGACCTGAAGTTTCTCAGGGCCAGAACATATGGAAAGGCAGCATTCCTGATCTGTGCAGCACCTTGGAAGCCACACAGATTACACAGAGCACGGGTAAGACAGGTTCACGCTGGCACTGAGTGCTCCCTGCTGTCTGGGCTCCCTGCCTGGCATCTGAGAAAACGATATACAGAACTGCACCAGCCTCACCATCCTCACCCCCTGTGGCAGGCTCAGCCCTCTTTTTATGGACACTTTGGGGACAAACACAGCAGGTAAGAAAACACTTGGGTGTCCTGGGACAGATGTAGGTGGAAGCTGATACCTCTCAGAGGCTATGTGCCAGGAGCAGGTGCTCAGCCGATCATGAACGTCACTGCTAATTCCCGTTCTCGTCACAGACTTGGGCACAGGGTCTCACACCAGCTCGTGTCTCAGGGGGGCGTAGATCAAAGGGAAGCTGCGGCAAGAGGCACAATCCAGCGTTCTCGTGCGCCATCTAGTGGCCTACAGACACACTGCGGCCGCCTAGAGGTAGGCAGCCTGGGACTGCAGCAGAAATAACCACTGCCTTTCAATTTCACACTTGGTGGACACTGTCTCATCCATGAAATGCTTTACACTGTTGTTCAAATGTGCTCTTGGGCTGGGGTGGAGCTCCGTGGTGAAGCACCTGCCTAGCATGCACAAGGCCCTGAATTTAATTCCCAGCACCTAAAAAATGAAAAGCAGCCTAACTTCTTTTTCAAGTCCTCTAAGCAGGACTGGAAGCTTCCAATGCTAGGCAGATCTGGTTCTCCTCGGCGCCAGCTGGGCACCTGCTGGTGCGTGCACACGCTCACACACTGTCAATGTCTTATTCTCCTGACATCCAAAGCCTGGTCACTACGGGTCAAAGGGATTGTCAGGAGCTTGAGCTTAAACACACTCACAGCTGGGGCTCTTTGGGCTGGGCCAGGGGATGTGGCCTTACTGCCTGAGCCGGCTACCAGCCAGGAGGACCTGGTGCTGGCAAAGAGCACCGTCAATGGACACACACAGGCCTTAACTCTTTTGGAAAGGTGACAGGAGCATGAGACGCAGCGATGGAGCAAGGTTTGGCTTCTATAATCTGATAGGACCAAGGGACAGAGGGGCTGAAGCAAAGATGTGCCAGGACCTGCTGTGTGGCCGCCTGCTGACGAGCCACCTGGAGCCCGTGGGCCAGAACTGGGGCAGCTGTGTGCATGCACATGTGCTGCCTCTTCCCACTGACCTGAAGCTGCCCTGCAAGGACACCGAGCTCAATGTCCCTGTCAGGTCTACTGCCTCATCCATGAGGCAACTCTGCTAGGGCCCCCCAACACCCTTCCTCAGCACTGTCTTAAGACACTGGTAACATGCCTAGCCAACTGCAAAATTAACACCAAAGAAAAGATCTTGTCACATACATTGTCAGGGATAATGCTAGCACTGGCATATGCTAGCTCCCAGATTTCTGCCTCTAGGTAGGGTTACTCTATTTGCAGTGCTGAGGGTGGAGCCCAGGGCCTTGCACATGCTAGGAAGAGCTCTACCTGAGCCAGCGCCGCACACTCACAGAGGCGCACGTTAGACACAAGACCGAGGCTCAAAGGTTGAGTGACTGCTCCAAGAGCACACGCGATTTCCACGGCGCGGCTAGCATCTGGAACTACATCCTGATGTCACCATCTGTGACATCAAACCATGCCTGCTCGGACCCAAGAGGCAAGGGAGAGAACAAAGGACGGATTCCTAATTGCACTGTGGACTTGGGGATGATTTGGTGTCACTCAGAGCATTCGGCTGACCTGTTACTTTTCTCTTTTTTAGACACAGGATCTTGCTACAGCCTACGGCTGCACCTGAACTTGCTATGTAGCCCAGGCTGGCCTTGAACCCCAAGGCTTCCTGCTTCAGCCCCCTTACTGCTGAGACTATAGGCCTGTACCACCAGGCCTGGCAAAAAACGAAAATCTCTTAACAAAATGATCAGTGGTTGCTGTCAACTGAGGGGCCACGGTAGGAGGCAAGATGAACTGTTAGCTCGTAGGCAGCTCACTAGGCAGTGAAAGCGCCCTGCATGGTACCGTGATGCTGGACACAGCTCACAACAGCCCGTACCACGAGGGCAATGCTTTGCTGGCAAGCAAGAGGGGCTTTCATGGAGCGGTGCCTCAGCGGTGGTCAGCATGGGGCTTTGAGAATGCTTGCTTTTCTGTGTCCAGTCTGGGGCACCAGCGCCAGTGTCGCCTAGTAGCTTGTGAGAGGTGCAGAATCTTTTTTTGTCTTCCTTGAGCTCACTTTGGTAGCCTAAGCTGGTCTCGAACTCGCACCAATCCTCCTGCCTCAGCCTCCCGAGTGCTGAGATTACAGGCGTGCGCCACCACGCCCGGCTGAGGTGCAGAATCTTGGGCCACCCCTGAACTAACAATCTTAATCAGGCTCCCCTCCCCTCCCTTCCCACCTTCCTCTCTCTCTCTCTCTCTCTCTCGTATTGCAAGGAACTGAACTCAAGGTCTTGTGCATGTAAGGCAGGTGCTAGACCTAGAGCTCCGAATTATGGCTCCAGCGCTATTCCTTTTTTTTGAGACAGGGTCTTGCTATGTAGTTCAGGCTGGCCTTGAGCTCACTTTTGTAGCCCAGGCTGGTCCGGAACTAGTAGTGATCCTCCTGCCTCAGCCTCCCAAATGCTGGGATACAGGAGTGTGCCACCATGCCTGGCTTATTTCTACTCCTTGATAATATCTCAGATCATATTTGTTTGCAAACCTGGAATATATCCAATGTAGGGAGAAATGGAAATGATTAAGGCAATGTGTATTCACTATTTAATGAATTATGGAACATAATTATGGAACATAAAAAACCCCAGCCATGTCAAGTGGTGACAATGGCTGTGTCTGAATGGCCAGGGCAGTAACTGCCCATGTCTCAGGGCACCATCTGGACGAAAGAGCCCACCCAACTCCCAGTCTTCTAGGGTGACCCCCACATCAGGCTCCCGGGAAGGCAGGGCTGAGCATTCTGGGAATTCCTACACTCATACAACCCCTGCTGGTGGACACAGGTCTCCTCTGCACCTGTACCAGCTCCGTGGTCCGTCTATGGTACGAGCTGAGGTGTCTGCTGCAGCCTAATTGCAGTGTCTGGGGGTGTCAGGAGCTGGGGTGGACATCACCCTAGAGTACAGTGGAAGTCCCAGAAGCCCCAGCCCTAAGTCCACATCACACCTTCACAGCTGAAGCTGCTATAGCCTCAGGTCAGGGGATGCACAGGGAGGGGAAGCCAGGGGTGCGTAAAGCCATCAGTTGAAGTCTTACCACTGGAGGCTGGCTGTCCAGCATCCATTTCCTAGCTGCTGCTGGGCAGCTTTTCTTTGGGTTGTCACCTTTCTCCCCACCCAGCTCAATGGCAGCCTGCTTGTCCCACCCTGCCCCACCCTCCCCATTCATTTCCTGCCCCAGTTCCTGGGAGAAGAGTGACCAAAGGGCAGCACCTCTACCCGGGCCAGTCTGGTGAGAGCTAACCTGGGCTTTCGAACTCTGGAACAAAGAGGTCCCTCCCACAGACGCTTGAGACCCAGGTGACCTAGGCCGCCAGCCGGATTGCAGCTCTGCAGCTCTGCAGCTCCGTGGCCCTGCCCCTCAGTGCGACTGTCAAAGACTCCAGTTTGGTTTGCTTCCTGCTACCTGCCCTCCTGCTCCTTGCTCAATCCTTCACTCTGGCCAGCCAGCCACAAATGGACCTCTCCCGCTCTATGTGCCGGGCCCTGCTGGCTTGGGAGGCTCCTGAGCTCTAAGTCTGATGTCTTCGCCCTTCCAAAGAGCCATGGGCTTCAGTCTGCTCACATCTCAGCTTTAACGGTTTGGCAGCTGAACCAGAGCCTCAGTACTAAACTACATCCCCAACCCTTTTTAGTAGGAGGCAGGATTTTAGTTAAATTGTCTATGTAGGACTCAAACTTTACATCTTCCTGCCTCAACCTCTAGGAGTGCTGTGCTACTGATGTGTGCCACTATGCCTGGATTTGGTTCACCCTTTATTCTATCCATCCATCCATCCATCCATCCATCCATCCACCCACCCACCCACCTATTTTACTATGGATAGAACTCAGGACCTTATGGTTGCTGGGCAGGTGCTTATGCTATTGGGCTATTGCCCTGGCCCTATTTTTTAAAATTTTCATCTGTATATACTGGGCATTGAATTCGGGACCTTGCGCTTGCCAGGCTGGAGCTTATGCTGCTGAGCTACCTCCCTGGCCTTCAGCTAACCCTTTTAAGAAGGAAACCCTAGCAACCTACGTTCAGCACTCCCACACTGCCTTCTTCTTCTTTTATTTTTTCGCGGGACTGGGATTTGAACTCACAACCTTCCACTTGCCAGGCAGGCACTTGTGCCAAGGAGCTATCTCCCCCCTCTTGATTTTCTTTTTTCTACAGCATTTATCACAGGCCAGGTTTTCTTCACCTGACATGCTAGGAAGCAGTAGTATTTTGGATTTCCGATTTTGGAAGACTTATATAGACTTAACAGGTCAAGAGTCCCTAATCCAAAAATGTCCAAATCTGAAATGCTCTAAGATCCAAAACTTTTGCAATACCAGTGTTGACAGTTACAATGTACCAATCACAGAGGTCAGCAGACTCTGGCCTCAGCCTGCTGCCTGTTGCTGTAAACAGAGTATCCTTGGGACACCATCATGCTCGCTCATGTGGTCAGTGTCCAAGGCTGCTTATGGCTACCACTGTCCCCAAAGCCTCAAATATTTACACTTTAGAGAGAGTGTGCTGGCTTCTGACTTAAATACCAGAAGGTATTTCGAATACTGGCTCCATAGGAAGGCTGGGACTCGGCCAGTTTTGGTCCTAGTCACATCCTCTGCCCTAGTAACAATGCCTGGCAACTGAGGGACTCTCACAACCATCAGCTGGAGGACCTTGCAGCCCAGCCATACACCTCACAAGACTATGTCACCTCCTGGTGCTGTGCCATCCTCTCTGTGCAGCTTCAAGGATCACTCGGAGGCCTCTCTTATGCCATGCCTTTGCTGTCTACCCCTCTGCCCAAGAACAGGGAGCACCTTGCTCCTCTGCTGCCTCACCACTCAGCCCTCCTCACCCCATGCTGGAATGACCTGTCTACCTGCTGCCTTGTCCCAACAGACCAACAGGGGCTTGGGGACGAGGACCAGCCTTGGTCTGTGCAGGAATCACACACGCTGGCATAGGGGAAGGTTCGCAGATGACTGAGTGCACATGCAGATGGAGGAAGGGAAGGGAGGAAGGAAGGAACAGAAGGAAGGAAAAAAGGGAGGGAGGGAGGGAGGAGAAAGAAACGAAGGGAGAGAGGTGCACGACAGGCATCAATGACCTGGTGCTGAGAATGACCTGGTGTCTGGGTCACACGTGCACCTCCTCGGGGTGGTACAGAAACAAGTGACTGAGGACAAAGTTGCATCTACAAAGCTCTCTGAGCTCCTGAAGTCTTAGAAAAATCCTGGAAACACCTCTTATGGATGACAGTCCCCATAAGACCTCATGCCCTGGCTGCCCTCAGGCCCCTCCCCCAAATCTCCACTCGCTGGCAACTCTGCCAATCCATACCTCATACTCAATGGCCAGGTCTGTGTGGTCATCAATATCCACCTTGGCCATCACCACTTTCCCTTGCAGCTTGGCCACCATCTTCTCTAACCTTGGTCCCAGGATCTTGCAGGGGCCGCACCACCTTGGGAGAGAAAGGGCACACCCGGTCCAAGAGTGCAAAGACTGCCCCACCTGCGGCACTCCCAAAGACTCCCTTGACTCAAGGGAGGGAAGGGGATGGGAAGAGTATGTCTAGGTGCCAGCACCTTCTCACCTCCTCCCACACAGAACCAGTAAGAGAAAGCATCTTCTGAAAAAATCAAGGCCCATGTGAATTAAGAAACCTGTGCAAGGGAAGGGAAGATAGCTCAGCAAGTAAGTGCCTGCCTGGCAAGTGCAAGGTCCTAAGTTTGATCCCTGGTACTGAAAAAAAAATAAGAAAAGAAAAAAGAAAGAAACAAACCTGTGTAGGACAACAGAGCTGGGGTTGTAACCCAAGACTGTATTCAAAATGTTTCCTTTGGGTTACTCTGATTCCTTAGCTATGTCAACTGCTGTCACCGCCCCGCTTACACTGCACTGGGGGAAGTACTGTTCTAGGACTGACTGAGCTGTCATCTCTGTGTGTGGCACTAAGGGGTGGCAGCACTGAAGGAAGCAACACGTACCTCCTTCTTTGTTAAAATAAAGCTAGAGCTGCTGCCCTGTCGGCCTGTTTTGGGAGCCCTATCACCACAGCAGGAGGAGGGCAGGACAACTTTTCTTCTACAAGTCTCTGCCCACTACTTAGCCCTTAAAACCCTTTCTATTTAGAGATTTCAATCAATCAACAAACACACAGCCCTTAAATATGGGGTCTGCAAGACCTCATCTCCAATGACAAAGGGAGTGCAAAAGTATCAAACAGCTTGCCCAAGACAACAAGGTTGGAACCACAAGGGAAGTAAAGGATCTCCCGGAGCCTAGCCTGAAAACCTCCCAATTTCCAAGTCAGATGACCTCAGTGGCTTTTCTTCAGGTAGTGTTTAACCAGGCCCTAAGGGTCCAAAAATAAAAAGAGCCAGATTAAAAAAACCTCTCCAGCACTTTGGATGGACGTACTGGACTTCCTCCAGCCATCATTCCCTGTACACACGGGCACCTGGTAGCTTTGTCAGCCCACCCCAGTTTTAGTGGCAAGACGTCAAAATACAATCAACTCTATTTGTAGTGCCAGGAACTGTTTTACCTAGATAATGCTAAGGTGCTACTCTTTCAATATTGGTCCAGGCTGAAGAGTACTCTGAGCTTTTTGGATGCTGAGACATGGAATACAGATGTTTCCCAGCAGTAATAACAGCCAGCTTGGAAGATTATTTGTCTGTTTCCCACCCCACCATAGGTTCCTTAAGAGCAAGGCCTTGCTAGTGTCTTCAGTCCTTGTAACAAGTCTAGTAATGAGAAGGATTAAATATAGTCCTGAGACCCAGCAGGCATTAATCAATAAATACTCAAACAGGTAGGAGCCTAGTAATGCACTGATCCCACTACTCACTGTGCGTGGAAATCCACAACTACTGGTGTCTCACTATTGACCACTCGGTCCTGAAAGTCAGGTCCATCCTGGATGTTAAAGGTTGTTGAGCATACTCTGGTGGTGAATATGGTCCGGGCTGGGCTGGACGTGACTGTCAGGCCACTGGGACTGCACTGTGGGGCCTGCAGGGCCTTGGACGTGAAGGGTGCCCACGGACCCTGAGGGAGCTTCCTGGAGACGATGGAGGCCACAAACCTCCTCAGGAGAAGTCGCTGGGCCATCTGTGAGGGAAAGAGGCAAGAGAAACTGAGGTACATCGCAGGAAGTCATTTGGGAGCACTAGGGTAGAGTTCTGGAAGACACACGGCTAGAAGCAAAATGCAAGGTAATACGTAATGAGCAAGATTTCTGGAGTAGAGGTCAGTGAGGAAACGTGAATCAAGGGGAAGATGGCAAAACTGGAGGACAGGACAGCTGGGTTTCCAATAAAAAAGAAACAGGTCTATATGGAAGTGTAACAGAAGGACGGGAGGAACAAACATTTGCAGATTACCTACAGGACTGGTTCTCTTAAAACAACTCGGAAAAGGGCTGGGGAGATAGCTCAGTAGATTAAGCACTTGCCTGGCAAGCGCAAGATCCTGAGTTTAATCCTCGGTACCGCAAAAAAACGAAAACAAACACCTCAGAAAAACTGCTTTAGTATCGCCTATTTCACACACAAGGAATCGAAGGCTCAGAAAAGCTGACATGCCCAAAGTAACCCAACTATTAAGGGACAGTCAACATTGGAACCCAAGGCTGCACATAAAGTCCTTACTGTATTATCTTTTAAAACATGTTTTAACAGATAATTAAGGAGGGGGGCCCGGCAGGATGGCTCAGTGGTCTAAAGCGCCTGCTTAGGAAAGCTTAGGCGGCTTCAGGGACCGCAGTTCGATCCCTGGCACCACATGCTGCGCCAGCCCTGCCCTCAGGGCAGGCTGAGCCGGCCATAAAAATAAACAAACAAACAAAAGTTCTGAAACAAGAAAAAAAATAAAAAAAAAAACAAACAAAAAACAAAACAGACAATTAAGGAGGAGAAGGGTCACTAAGGATTAATAAACAGGAACCACAACTAGTGGAACTTGAGGCAAGGGAAAAAGGGGGCGGGGGACCAAAAGGAAGGGACCAGTGTGGAGGGAACCCAAACGGATGGACGCGTGTAGAGGGAAGAAGGAAAACAAGACGCCGGCAGGGACCTCAGCTCTCTAGAGGGCCACATCCCCTCGTCTGCTCGCAGGTAGCTTTCGCTGGAGCACGCATGAGGCGTGCCTGAGCAGCGACACCACCCTAAGCAACCCCCGCAGGCTTCCTACCTCCAGGAGGAGCGAGCAAAGAGATGCACCACCCAGCCCTCCCCACCCGTCAAGGGCACTCCTGTCGTCACTTCCTCAGGGGCGGATCTTTTAGCGTCACTTCCGGGTCTAGATAATTTGAGGGGCGGTTCAGATTTTTCTACCAATGGGAATGGCAGAATAAGGCACAGCTGAGGGGGCGACGCTGCCTCGGGGAGGAACCGGAAGAGAAGGGCGGGCCCTAGGGAGAAAGGCCGGAAGAGGGGGCGGGAGGAGGCGGGGCCTGCGAGGGCCTTACCTGAGGGAGGAGCCGGGTAGGAGGCGTGGTTCCGAACTTTGCGTCCCAACCTGGCACTGCCACCCGTCGACCTTGTGTGCCAAGGACTCCTGAGAGTTCCGAGAGGTTTCTTGTTCTCTGCATTTCACATGACAAACCTAACTTCCTTAAACATGTAGTTCCCAGCGGCTGGAGTTCGATTCCCGGTACCAACCAAGAAAGAAAAGGACATAGTTCTCCTGAAAGGCAATTCTACCTAGAATTCGAGCCCTCTTGGCCCCTGTCTGCCAGGCACAGCTTGATTTCAGGTCTCTGGCAGATTCTGCTCCTGAGGGCTTCAGCTGCCATTAGGTACCCGGAAGGACCCGGCTGGCGGTGCTTATGCGCCCCTCAAACTTATGTTTGGAGCTATTGGGAACTGGGACCCGATGAACCCTCCTGTGAGGCTCTAGGACCGATGCGGTGGCGTGCGAACCTGCTTAGGCTGGAGCCTTCCTTTCACGTGCTTCACTGCCACAACAGCACGTTTCTAAGCATCGGCGAGGACCTCAGCTGCTGTGGTGGCTGCTGCACGTGTCTTATGCATACTGCACCTTCTATTTATTTTCCTTTTTTATACATTATATGTGAACCAAGCTTACAGGGTTTTTTTTTTTTTTTTTTTTTTTTTTTTTTGACAGAATCGGGGATTGAACTCAGGACCTTGCACTTGCCAGGCAGGCACTTTTGCCCTTGAGCTATCTCCCTGGCCCAACAGTTCTATGAATACATTTGTTCCATGGTACATTGCCTCAGCCATGCCTTTGCTTAATTTGATTTTTCCCCTTTTCTCAGAATATCACATCTCCCTCTCTGAGCAGCATTGCTTCCTTTTCTCTCTCTCTCTCTCTCTCTCTCTCTCTCTCTCTCTCTCTCTCTCTCTCTCTCTCTCGTCTTTTTTGAGATAGGGTCTCTTTATGAAGTTCAGGCTGGCCTTGAGCTCACTTTCGTAGCCCAGGCTGGTCTCGAACTCGCACCAATCCTCCTGCCTCAGCCTCCCAAGTGCTGGGAGCTGCCTTTTCTCTAGTGCTTTTTTTTTTTTTTAATGTATTTTAATACAAGGGTCTACAGGGTCTCATTACACACATTGGACTCCTGCGTTCAGCCTCTCAAGCGCTGGAATTACAGGCGTGCATCACCATGCCCAGTCTCAGAGCTCTTGGGTGTGGGGCTCACCCTGTACCCTGGGGGATGGAACCAGGGTCCTTGCACCTGTCTAAGCAAGTACTTTAGTCCACTGAGCTATTTGTCAGGCCCTGTTCTCTAGTGCTTTGTTCCTATCTCTTCATAACACATTGTGCTATCTCTACCTCCCAAAAGGTGGTGTGCTTTCTGACAGTAGGGATCTGTGAGTCAGCTCCATATGCCCAGTGCCAAGTTGGTACAGTTTCTGGCTCACAGGGGATGTTGAATAAATGCTCAGTCAGCTGAGTATCTTTGGACATCTCAGAGAGAGTGGCTTGGAGTCAGAGAGATCGTGACTTTTCCAAGCCAAGAAGCTGGTGAATTGGCAGGGCCTCTTCTGCCATGTCCATTTCACTTGACACTCCAGCCAGCAGGAATCACTTCCTTCCAGAGCAGTGGTTCTCAACCTTTCTAATGCCGTGACCCTGCAATACAGTTCCTCATGTTGCAGTGACCTCAAACCAAAAAATAATTTTGGTGGCTACTTCAAAACTGTAATTCCAAATAAATAACATTTTCCAATGGCTTTAGGCAGCCCCTGTGTTTTGGTCGTTCGACCCCCACCAGGGTTGCAACCCACAGGTTGAGAATTGCTGTTCCAGAGTGTGCCAAGATGACTTTCCTGTCCCTGCATTTGCAGTTACTGCCTCTTAAGACTGTCAGGCCTCTACTCTCTGCTCAAGAAAGTGCTGCTAGGTGTATTATTGTCTGTGCTTGCTTTGCCTCACTCTGCTGTCACCCCGAGGGTCCACCTACTGTTGCATTGTTGATACATCACTGGAGGTATTCAGCAATCATTTGTTCCCCTGAATAGAGAGCAGTGACCCAGATCCAACCTTCAGTCTCCGAATCCTGTTTTCCTCATCACATCGCATGGCTGTACTGTGCCCTTCCAAAATCATTGCCGTGTCTTTGCCCATCTTCCAGCTCATCATGGCCACCCTGGGCTTTGGTTTGTCCTCTGTCCAACTGGCAGGTCTACAAGGCTGTGCAGGGCTCCTCCTCAGGGACAGGATGAGGACATCCTTGGAACAGGTCCGTCTGCCTTGACCACCAGCGGCCATAGCAAGCTCTTGGCAGCTAATACAGTTCCTTGTCCACTGCAGGCAGGTACCTGGGTCAGGTTACAGGCAGGCATGCCCTTTACACCTGTTGCCTTGCTTCTTCCCTCATCAGGATAAGAGCCCATGTGAGACTCCCTCTAAAGCCCCCTGGCTTCTGCTGAGGTCAGCCACCTTGGCTGCAGCTGGTGCTGATAACACCAGATGCCATCTCATAGGCAGTGCTGCTTCCTGCTCACTTTTGTATCTGCTTTTCCAGTGTCTAGCACTTTCTCTTTCACAGCTTCCTATCAATCATATTCAGAGTTCCGCAGCAGTTTCTAGAGAGCCAATTTCCTTGGTTAGTGCACAGCCTGAATTCCAAAGCAGAAAACAGATCCTTGTTCCATAGTCACTTCTTTTTGTGGGACTGGGGTTCAAACTCATGACCTTGCACTTGCCAGACAGGCACTTGTGCCACGGAGCTATCTCCCCAGACCGTAGTCACTTCTTGGTTGGTCTCAGGCTTCTCAACTGAGAAGTGGGAGGAATAACATTTTCCTCATTCAGGTTATAGAGCAGAGCAGGGGGCTGGCACATTGCCTGGGCCTGGTGCCTGCTGGCATTCCCAGCCCTCCTGCAGGGCAAGAGCCTGTGAGATCATTGAGAAGCTGAGCTCTCAGCAGGGTTCTGAGAGACCCCGCAGCTCCCTGGTGGCTCCTCTGTGAAGCCAGAGCTGACCTGCCTGGGTCTGACTTAGTCACAAGGAAGGTTCAAGGCACAAGCAGGACTGACTGCCTGGACTGAGCTTATGAGCATAGTTTTTATTTTTTTATTATTTTTTAATTTAATTGTATTTATTTATTTATTTATTTATTTATTTATTTATTTATTTTTTGAGACAGGGTCTCGCTATGCAGTTCAGGCTGGCCTTGAGCTCACTTTTGTAGCCCAGGCTGGTCTCGAACTCGCACTGATCCTCCTGCCTCAGCCTCCCAAGTGCTGGGATTACAGGCGTGCGCCACCACGCCCGGCCGAGCATAGTTTTTAGATTGTGAGTTTGTGAAACAGCAGCTAGGACAACACACAAAACCAAAAAGCAGAGGGGCCAATGAGATAGCTCAGTGACCTAAAGCGTCTGCTTAGGCAAGCTTAGGCAATCGCAGGGACAGCAGTTCGATCCCTGGCACCACATGCTGTGCCAGCCCTACCCCCAGGGCAGGCTGAGCCAGCCATAACATAAATAAATAAATAAAGTTTAAAAAAAAGCCAGAAGCAGAATAGAGTTGATCCTACCAGTGTGCTGTAAGTGTGGCTCTGTGAAACACCTGTTGCTGTTCTGTCTGTCTTTCAGTGTAGCCTCCATGGTGATATTAATGTTTTTCTAGTGGGTCGTAGTCAAAGGGATTGAAAGTTCCTGATGACTAGAGTTGAGAAACAGTTGTCAGTGTTCAAAGTACCCTACATGTATTAACTCATTGGCTTCTTCAGGCTCTGAGGCTAGGACTGTTACAGCCTCTGTTTTGCAGATGAGGAAATGGATACACACAAAGATCGAATGGCTTGTTGTCCGTTTCACTCAGAGACTAGGAGATGCTGGGTGAACCTGGGGCTTCTCACGTGGTGCTGGGCAGGTGCTCTACCACTGAGCTACATTTGCAGCCCTTTGTAAAATTTCGAGACAGAGTCTTTCTGAGTGGCCTTGACTGGTGGTGAATTTGTGATCTTCCTGCCTCAATCTCTAGAGCTGGGATTTCAGGTTTGTGTCACTGTGCCTCGTTCAGGAGGTGGACTCCTAAAGATGCCTTATTGTCCCTGAAAGCGTCTCTCTTGTCCTGGACCTCTGACTCCCCGCCAGGCCCTGAGGAACCAACCAGTCATGGTAGGCTATCAGAGCAAATGTTTCAAAGATCAAGCCTGGGAGAGGGTGCTGGTTGGAGCGGCAGTGGTGTAGGCACAGGAGCCCACATGATGGCAGTGTGGTTCTCCCAGCTGAGCCCTGCAGGGAGCTGGGCAAGGCCCTGGGACACAGGCTCTTCAGTCAGTGCTGCAGGCCTGGATCTCAGCGACAGGGCCACAACATAGTTGTCGCTTAGTAGCCCTGTGGGAGAGGGTATCACAGTGCAGGGAGAACCTTGAAAAAAAGACAGGGTGGTGACTGTGTCTTTAGGGTTAGCTCCTAGATGGCTTTTGTTTCTGGTTTCTTTTTATTTTATTTTATGTTTTTCTTTTTGAGATAGGGTCTCGCTATGCAGTTTAGGCTGGCCTTGAGCTCACTTTTGTAGCCCAGGCTGGTCTCAAACTCGCACCGATCATCCTGCCTCAGCCTCATCTGGGATAACAGGCGTGAGCCACCACGCCCGGCTCTTATTTTAATTTTTAAGACTTCATTTATTTATTTGTGTTATGGCTGGCTCAGCCTGCCCTGGGAGTGGGGCTGGTGCAGCGTGTGGTGGCAGAGATCAAGCTGTGGTCCCTGCGATTGTCTGAACTTTTCTAGGCAGGCACTTTAGCCCACTGAGCTGTCTCACTGGCCCTGTTTCCAGTTTCTATTTTGAGGATAATCTTGTGATTTTTATTCACTCATTTTTATCTCTGGCTCAGCTCGCCCCGAGGGCAGGGCTGGCGCAGCATGTGGTGCTGGGGATCGAACTGCAGTCCCTGAAGCCGCCTAAGCTTGCCCAAGCAGGCGCTTTAGACCACTGAGCCATCCCGCTGGGCCACTATCTTGTGATTTTTTAAAAAATACTTTTGCAAAACATTTAGAAATGTAACTTATGTTTCACAGTGAAGAACTTGTTTTGTGTTCAGTTGTGATGGATGCTCTGTCATGTTTGCAGCTATTATTACTGGAGTTTGGGGGCAAAGTCCTTGGCTCCCAGATCAGAATAGGCCAGGCCTGGCGACCTGCGTCAGAGTAAGAGAGCAGCGGTGCAAGGCAGAATTGGCGATCTGGCTTCAGACTGGTGGAAGTGTCATTGACAGCTAGGTCAGGTGGAAATGTTCTAGGCAGTTAGACTGGGCTGGGCCTTTGGAGGAGTCAGCAGAGAAAATGAGAACACATTACAACTAGGGCTGGAGGAGCATGCCAGGTGCCTCAAGATAAGGACAATTGAGCAGGACTCCGTGCCTCCCTGAAGGATGAACAGGAAATTAGAGAGTATACTATTTTGGTTTGACCTGGGCTAATAAAGTCTACATAGACTTCAGTCCCTCAGGTGGGTGACAGGACCTCCTGACTGATCCCTGACAAAACAGGTCCTTGTGCTTTCCTCGTACACTTGATGCATGCAAAGCTCCCCCCTGGATCAATGTAACCTAAGTGGCTGGACTTGTCACCTTATTGGGTGATCATCAGTTAGCCCACGTTGTACCCACCTTGTGGTTTTGTACCTACCTCGTGCTATTGCTCTATGAAACTTCCCTGGAGAAGTGGGCTTGTGGGCAGCCCATGTCTGGGGGCTAGGAACAGCTCCTGGGAGTCGCCAGGGGTCCCAGATGGGTTGCCAAGGAGCCCGCCTCTCAAGGGAATTCTGCTCTCCAGAGCAAAATCACGAGATGTGCACAATGTGGGCCAACCGTTGGTGAGCCAGGAAGGAGACAAGTCCAGCCGCTTGGGTAATGTTGATCCGGCAGGGAGCAGTGCCTGTAGCAAGTGTTCACAGAATCAGGACCTGTTTTAGCAGGGATCAGTCAGGAGTCACCCACCTGAGTGACTGGTGTCTATCTAGACTTCAGTGGCCCAGGTGATACCAAATAGAGTACAGTCTTTAATGCCCTGTTCATGCCTCAGAAGGCATGGAGACCACTCATCTTGCTTTTAGCTTGAGGCTTCTGCCTCTAGCCAGTTGTGCTGGGTTTTTTGTTTGTTTGTTTGTTTTTGTGTTGCTGGGGATTGAACCCAGGTCCTTACACTTGCCAGCCAGCCAAGTGCTTATTCTACTGAGCTATCTCCCCGGCCCATGTATTCTTATCTCTGTCACTGACTCTTTCAAGGGCCCAACCTACAATGCTTCTATCTAATCTAGCTGTTGGCACACCCGACTTAATTATTCTTTTTTGTTTGTTTTTCTAGTTATTCTTTTTTTTTTTTTTTTTTATGATTTTAGGACAGGGTATCCAGGTCAGACTCATAGTGATCGTCCTGATTTCAGCCTCTCAAGTGCTGGGACTACAGGTGTGTGCCACCATGCCCAGTCTCAGCATGCCCTGAGGGCGGAGCTGG
>PVJA010036170.1:0-21270 GCA_004027025.1 Myocastor coypus | reverse complement strand
GGGTGGGGGTGGGGCTGGTGTGGCACGTGGTAGTGGAATCGAACTCCGGTCCTTGCGCTTGTTTCTTAGGTCTTAAAATAGCTGTACTACAATCATCTCTGTGCAGTTGAGATCCATTTGGATCTATCTTTTCACGCAACGCTACCCGTGTTCTGTTAGGTAAACTGGGAGGTGCCTGAGGAAATCTTCTGCGTGAAACAATGACTTGCCTAAGTTACAGCAGTTTACTTGAATGCCTGAGTTTCATGTTTACACTCAAACAGGGAGAAGCAGAAATTGCCAGAGCACCAGCATACCTGTAAAGGAGGGCTGGAAGCTGGTAAATTCTGTGTGAGAATCGTGATTCCTAACAGAGTGGTGAACCATCTTTAGCCAGCACTCTTTACATAAGGATGTATTTGTCCTGTATGTTTTTGTTTTTGTCTTTATTTAGTACAGGGTTTACAGGGCCTCACTATGTAGATCCGACTCACAGTGATCCTTCTGTTTTCAGCCTGTCAAGGGCTGGGATCACAGGCGCATGCCACCATGCCCATCCACAGTTACTCTCTGTTTGCCCTGGGAGCGGGGCCAGCACAGCACTCCAGGGATTGAACCACAGGCGCTGCGTTTTGCCTAAGCAGGTGCTTTAGTCTGTTGAGCTATCTGCCTGTCCCTGTCCTGTATGCTTTGACAGAACCTCCAAAGCTCCCTTGTTACTGCTGAGATACAAAAATGTCATCAGATGGGGATACGGGGACAAGCAATTAAAAACAGATACTGAGGGCTGTGGGAGGCTGGCTTTAGGAATTCTGGGGGACAAAACAAGTGTCAAAATTGCAGCGCAAATCCCTGCTGGCCCCCTGAGGGAAAGCTACTTCTAGCCATCTGTGTAAATGACCATGTGGGAAATGTCAGAAAAAATGAAATTCTGATTTGGAGGGGACTATTAAAAAGGAAGCACTAATAGTAAAATTAGAAATGCATCAGATTTTTGGTATGAGGCCCATGACGTCACTTTTTGGCACCAAAACAGTCTCCTATGCACAGGGGGGAGAGAAGCATTTGACAGATTTATAGTCTTCCCTCATAAAACAGTTATTGCCTCTCAATTCCTCTGCCACCTACCGCACAGTTCATAAATTGATTTACAAATCCCATAATATTAAATGTCCATTCTGATCATCCTTTCAGTCCTTTTAATATTTATGTAATTTCCTTGGACAGAGCTTGGTAGAGATTATTTTCCTGCTGTTGGAGGCTGAAGGAGGGTACGGGCTTAGGGTGGCTCAGAGAAATCGGCAGAATTGACTGACAGATTTAGTGGCCACTGAGCAAAACAATTGGGTTATACTTCATCGACGCCCTGTAATGAAATGTAATGCTGTCGCTGCTTCGATCCTGACAGTTTTGGAGAAAGATATTGAATGCTATGCCAAACGCATTACTGCGGTGATGTGGAGGTTGCAGGAGCCCATGGACTGTGAGCTGGTGTTCGTCAAGGGCGAAAAAGAAGTTTCTAAAAATTGTTCGCTGTGTCAACTCTCGTGTAGCCAGGTCACCGTGTGTTTCACATCAGAGAGCACAGACTCATGCCAAGCATGTAGGAAGTCAGGCTAGGGGTAGCTCCTAATGCTGTTTGATTTAGAGACCCTGGAAGCCCAAAATTTGGAGTTCTGTTTTAGACCTAGGTTTCTTAAGTCATGTAATTCATGACACATTCATCTTCCCATACAAAAATATATCGGTGAATTCTTAATTCAGGAGAGTGTGCTCTCTCTTTTTTTAAAAAAAATTTAATATTTTTATTGTTTAAATTTAACAATGGTTATATTACATATTTTCATCATCAGATCAGTTTAGATTAATACATATAGGTAATAAGATTGATCAAACAATTAAACACTAACCCTTTTAAATCAACATTACTTTTTTTTTTCTTTTCCCCTTTCTTTCCTTTTGAAAGTTGACATATTGCCTATTGTACTCACAATCGTTCTACAGAGTACAGTGTGTGGGCATGACCCAGCTCCCTATTGATGTTGCTTAGAAAAAAAAATGTCTAATTACAATGCATGAAACGCAGAGCTAGATTGGTGAGATGAGCTTTAGGAGGCTTAGATTCAATAGCCTTCAACATTACAAGCTTCACTGGTGGCCCACTGCAACTGCAAAACCTTTGACTGTGTATGTATCTGCCTCCTCTTAGTGTTCTCTCAGTTTATTAGGGCAAATGAATATCAGCTGCAAGAGGTGCACTGATGCCCAAAGTCAGCATCCTCAGAGAGGTAGGAATTTTCTTTCATCATCAGGAAATTCTCATCTTGTGCTGGCCACAGGAACACTGGAATGCTGACATCAGCCAGTTGCTCAGTCCAGGTCCTGCATTTCTATCCAAAGCCCTGTTCTCTAACGTGTATGTAAATTAGGCCCGTTGCTTTACAAGAGGATGCGTTCCTTCCGTAGAGTCCATTCTGTAGAGATCGAGGCGACCTGCAACACGGTAGCTATATGCTCAAGCTGTGGGGAGGAGTGTTTCCATCTACCTACTGGTTGCCAAAATTGACCCAACAAAGGAACAGCTTCCCTCACCAAATTCCCCTCTTAGCCAAATTGCCTTACACTTACAAACACACATGGCTAGAATGGGTGGCTTGGAGAAGGCTTGGAACTAATCTTTTGGAAAATCTAAAAGCAGTATCTTCTCTCACACTTATGGTGTTCTTTAGTTATTATGTATGTATGTATGTATGTATGTATGTATGTATGTATGTATTTATTTATGTAAATCTCAGGGGACTTTATTAATAAAGCTTTCCTCCCATTAGGTTTTTATCTAGGACAATTTAGGTATTTCCTTACCTGTTTTTGTGTTTCAGTATCTTCGAACCTTAGAGAAAAAAGTTTCAAGCTTTGGTACTTTACTTCACAAGGGGCCTCTCTATTATTATGTAGATCTACACCTCTCTAATTTTTAACTGTCTATGTGACTTAATATGGAGGAAATAGGAAATATTTATTCAACAACAAAGCTGTATTTTACCCTCTCTTCAAAATAAAGGGCGGAGGAATCCTGCCTTGCTAGGAAATCACTTACATCTGTTGTGTGCCGGACAATGTGTTAGGGACTGAGGCTTGGCTCCCTGAAGTTTCACTGCAGCCTAGCCCTACCCACTCATTTACTAGGCTTTGTATGACAGTGGCAGAGGTCAATAGTTGCAACAGACCAGGTCTGGGTTGCAAAGCCTGAAACATTTATTGTCTAGTCCTTTTCAGGAAACAGTCAGTTCTCCTTATGCTAGGGTTGGGGCATTGAGAAATACAAGCAAAGCAGAATAAAGTGCTTTTATTTATTTATTTATTTATTTATTTATTTATTTTTTTTGTTGGACCGGGGTTCAAACTCACGACCTTGCACTTGCCCAGCAGGCACTTGTGCCTCGGAGCCATCTCCCCAGATCCCGTGCTGTTGTTGGCCTCAAGGGGGAGACAAAGTCCTAAGAGCCGTGATGGCAGGAAGTGCCCCAGATGGTGGTGTAGAGTGAGGGGCATTTGTTTTGCGTGGAAGCCTGAGAAACGTGGGCCAAGGAGGACACACTTGTCTTGTGTCTTGAATAAAGACTCCACTTTCAACAAGTGGGAAAATGGTAGAGCAGAGGGAGAAAAACCTTGCAGGAAGTGGAGATAAGCATGCAAAGCCAGAAATGATCTTAGTATTGAGGGAAATTCAAGGCGGCTGGGAGGAACCTGAAGGCAAGGTGTAGGTGGGGAAAAATCTGAATGCAAGCTCCACGGAGTCAACATGTGTGGCTGGGGCTGGGGCGTCTTGTTAGCTTCATAGGCTCCCTGTGGACTCTGGAGAGGACAGGAGAGAGATGTCAGCAAAGCACTGACCTTGTCAGATGTGTCCTCAAACTTCCACTTTCATTGAAAGATGAGAGCTGGAGAGGTACAGAAAGGCGGACTTAACATGTCCATCCTCTCTCTTGTCTACCTGTAGCCCAGTTTCATCCTTCAAAAACATCTTTCTCTCTATCACACCGGCGCTCTGTTGTGGTGGCAAATGCTCCCATCCTGCCTATGACAGCAAACTGTATGTGTCAACTTGAAGTGGTCATAGGGTGCCCGGTTCACACATTAGTTCTGAATGTGTCTGTAAGGACATTTTTAGATGAGATGAGCATGTGAAGCAGTGGCCTGAGTAAGCAGATGGTCTCTCCTTCCAGAGTGGAGCATCATCCACTGCTTTGAGAACATCAATGGAACAAAAAGGAGAAAGAGGAGTTCACTAGTTCGCTCTGCTTGAGCTGCAGCATGAGGCATCACCTGCCCTCAACTAACGCTTGTATCACTCTATACCGTTGCCATCTTGGTTCTCAGAAGAATGCCGCACATGTTTTTGAATCTCTAGTCTGCAGATGACCCATGATTTTGGGACATGAAGTATATACAAATTGACGTCATGTCAGGCAGGCATTTACGCTTCTGAGATATTTCCCTGGGCCAAAACTGGTATCTTTGTAGAATGCTTACCAATGTGCCTGACTTATTTGCACATGAAGCCAAAGATCTCAAGCACTAAGTTTTTAGAATTTAGCTTTGAGACAAAGTCTTCCAATATTTCCCAGGCTGACCTTGGGCTTTTGGGGTCTAACAATCTTTGTGTCACAGCTTCCCAGGAGGCTCAATGCACTCATCAAGCACTGTCTTAATAAGAGTTTTTAACTGAAATAGTTACAGCCAAGAACTTTGCTATGAAGGACTCCCCTTTATTCCCATGGCATATTTCATGCACTCCTATTTTGAATTAATTTTATGATGCTTTGATTATGACTACCTAGACTTTGCCAGCCTCAATGGCTGGAAGAGAATAGGTAGTAAATTCATGATTGATGAATGGAAGAGCGGCATAATGGATTGAAAAATTGTGCTGCAGGGCTGGGAAAGCAAAGAGTGTGATGGGAGAGTGCAAGGAGAGTGTCAGATGGTCCTCAAACATATTTGTCACCCATTGGAAGAGAATTGAGAAAAGCTTAGGAATCAAACCATTATTAGTTCTGTCTTTTGATAGTCTCTGACTACCTTGGCATAATTTTTGTTGCTATATTGAAAGACCTAAAGATGAGTATGTATAAAGCAAAGATATTCAGTTAGCTCATAGTTCTGAAAGTTCAAGGGCATACTGGTTGCCACCGGCTGTACTCTAATTAGGACTTTTTTCCGTACCAGAAGTTGTCATATGACATTATGGCTGGAATCTATGCAACAGGGAGAACCCATATGGTAGGACAAGAAACCAGAAAGAGTAAGGTTCAGGGCCTAGCCTTGTCCTTCTATAGCTGTCTTGGTCAGCTTTCTGTTGCTATAACAAAATGCTTGAAGCCCACAGTGTCGTTAAAGGAGAAGAGACTCAGTGAAGCTCACAGTTGCAGTACTTGGTCAGTTAACTCCAAGATAGACACACCATGGCGGAAAGGCATAGTGTGGCAAAGCCACACACGCTATGGCAGCTAAAAAAAGCCCCAGAAAGGAAGTGGTCAGATGTGTTCCCCAAGATCTCACCACCATGAGCCTTGCAGGCACAACTGGAAGTGTGCTTTACTAATAATATTCTAAGCGTTTCTCAAGTCGATGAAGCTGACAATCAAGATTAACTGTCACAATGATAGCTAACCCTTTGAAGAAACAACTAACCCCCTGAGGTTAGCAGTAATTTGTTCTGAGGTTAGGACCTTCCTGACCTAATCATTTTATGTTAAGTTCTCAATTTGTAAAAGTTCTTTTGCCCCTACCTATCAAGTTTCCAGTACATGAAACTTTGAGGAATCTATTCACCTAGTTTCTTTCATTCCTTTTTTTTTTTTTTCAGGACAAAGGATTCAAACTCACAACCTTGTACTTGCCAGGCAGGCACTTGCACCACAGAGCTATCTCTGCAGCCCTCTGAGGAACCTATTCAAACCATTTCCAAATCATAAATACTGTCCAAGAAAGAAAAGAAAGAAAGAAAGAAAGACAAGAGCAAACAGGCAATGGCCAATTTAACTGTAGGAGCGATTTTCAGTATGATCAAATATGAGTTGCAGACTGAGGTTGGACTCAGTTTTTCCCCCTGTCAAGATATAGCTACATCCTGTTTTTCACATTACCATCAGATCTCGCACCCACATACACAGCCATCTGCATGTATTCTCTGAAGTTGTGATTGGAAGGTTGTAAATTTGGGGTATGAGTTTCATGAAGGGAGCTTAGCTTCAGCTTCCCAGTACCAGTACAGTAATGAAGTAGATAGCAAGGAAGAACTTTCATTTTAGTTAATAAATCATTAGTGTCTCTCTCAAATTGTTCCCCTGCTCAAACTTCCCTTTCTCCTAACTCTCAGGGTTTCTTGGGCATTTCTGCTAGCTTACTCTGTGCCAGAGTAAGCTTAGACCTTAGGCAGGGCAGGAGCACCAGCAGCAGCGTGAACCTCTGACTAGTAAATGACACCTGTGCAGATACTATGGGAATCTGTGGTTCACTGCAGCACAGCATCTTCAGTTGTGGACTTAACCAGATGATTTTGCTCCTATGAATCGTAGCATCTGTAGGATCTGAGAGTCGTGGAGATATGGTGTGGTGTTTGTGACAAAAATAATTGACCCCAAGACCATAGCTAGCTACGGGGGGCTTCCTGCACACTGGACACTGCAGAGACAGGAGGGAGGCTGTGGAGGCAGTGAAGCCATGGGGGATGCGTTATATTTTTGTTTAGTAAAATCTTTGAAAATCTATATCACATTCACCCATGATGGGCATCAAAAATAATTTATGTATTTTAATAAAAGGGAGATGAAATATCTCCATGAAGCATCGGTACTGAGCATGATGGCCAGTGACTTTTGTAAGGAATGTAATAACCATCACAAAGAGTTCTACAGCAGGGTTCATCTCAGTTGCCAAATAAACAAGGCCAGCACAGTGAGAAGGCCAATGCAGAATGCTGAATCTCCGGAACTGAAAAGCTGAGATGTGATCTAGCGATTTCTGTAACTCAGATGATTATACAGACGTTTGAACATATGAAATATTGAGACATCATTTATAAGAACTGGAAAAAAGACTAACAGCTGTTACTTCAGGAGAAACAAACAAAAAGGATTGAACAACATAAACAACATTGCTGATGGTAAGGCAAATTCACAATTTAAGAATATAAATTACCTAATAATCATTAATTTATAAAGTTTCAATTATAGTTTTTTTTTTTTTTCAATTATGATCCTGACAAGGGTGAACTGTTAGCTTACAACAGTTAAGGATTTTATAAACTTAAAATCCAAAGATAACACTGTAATGAAAATTTAAAAAAAAATGGGCACAGGGACTAGGGGTTCAGTCTCCTGGCCTGTCATGCTAGCCCTGTCCCCAGGGCACGTTGAGATGGCAATTGAGACTGGGTGCTGTGCTGCGCACCTATAATTCCCAGCTCTTGGGAGGCTGTAAACAAGCAGATCACTACGAGTCTGACATAGTAGTGAGAGGCTGAACACCCTATAGATCCTTCCCTAAAATGCCATCATCATCATCATCATCATCATCATCATCATCATCATCACCACCATCATCATTTCATATTCTGACACCGTATCAGGACAAAATATCATTCATCCTACCATGTAGCACACTGGGTAGACATCTTGTGGTGGACTGACTACTGCTGGTTACCTTAAAACAGTCAGCTGAACTGAACCAATGCGGTGCTGGGTATGGGAGGCCCACCTGAAGATTATTGCCAGTAGCACAAAGGACAGAACTGATGAAGAGGAAGAGAAGAGACTATAGGAGGCTGTTGGAAGCTGGTGGGAAGCTGTAGGGACCTGTAGGTTTTCTTGGAGGAGCTTTTCATGCTGGCTTTTCTGATGGACTAGGCCCCTGTTATTGTCAAACGATCTCAGGGCCTTGATGTCACTGGGAATTGCTACAGTTCACTTTAGGGGAGCTCTGATCCCTACTTTGAGCATTGCTTCCTGGATCCAGAGGCGAAGATGGTGTGCACAGCTTAGCCTCCTGGAGGAGCTTGTCATGTTGGCTTCCCGTTGGGAACTCAGCTGTGCTCATCTTTGGAGGAGCTTGGCCCTCACTGTTGCACAGGATGGCTGTGGTACTTTCAGGAGAGCTCCTGTTCTTACTTTCAATATCAGTGCCTGGATCCAGGGCAGATCCCTCGGTCTGATGGTACCGATCCTTCCTTCATTCTGCCAGCACAGTCTTTATAGTTTCCACCACTTCCCAGCGTGAATCCATGATCGAGATCTGCATGAGACATTGTAGTGGACCCTGGGCCTCCAACTGCACTTGTGGAAGGCATTGTTAGGGGCTCTCAGTACTTAGCTGGACTCACATAGGACATTAGTGTGGGATCCAGGGCCTCATCGATATTCTTTGGTTTTCAGTGTTTAGACAAATTTCCTGTACTCTTAATTTATATGATTTTTTGGGGGTGCCTATTATAAAATAATCTTTTAACATGTTCCTTATATTGTTTCTTCTTACAAACTCCAAACTGCAACGTTCATTCAGCCTCATCTGACTGGACCTGGAATGACTTGACCCAGCTGGGCATGTCTGCACCCAGCTATTCACCTGTACCTTCTAGGAAGGAGAGATGACCAGCACTGTTACTCACTTTGAGGACTTTCAGTCTAGAGGTGAAAGATAACTGATGCTATTCAATAAAACTCACCACACGTTTAAGCTTTTGTACTTTCTACTTGCACACATATCAACTCAGGTCAAAGCCAGCTCTAGCCCGATGCTTTGAGAGTGGCCCCTCATCAGCCCACTGGTGTAATACAGTTGGTTGCCTTTCAACTCCTTGATATGGAGCATTTTTTCATTCGGTTCAGTACTGGTTCTGCAACCATACCAATAATTTATAATATCAACAGAAGTTATTTTATTAGATAAATATTTTTGGCTATGCTCTATATCTCCCAGTACCCAATTCTGTAACTATAGTTTGATTTATTGAGAAACAAAAATAGGAACAGAAATTTAAGTTTTTTATTTATATACTAATTTATTTTCCTCTTCAGGGTGTTAAATATTTTAAATATAGTGTCTGGTGATATTCTACACAGTAAGTAAATCAAATAGTTAGGGAGACTAGTAGATATGAAAAATACACCATAAACTGTAACATGGTTATAAATTGTAATGGAAAGAATTAATACATTATTTTATGCATGTCCATATATTTTTTACAAAGCATGAATAAAAATGATCTACAAATGTGCATTTGATCCAGAATGAGGGCTGGGGTCCCTACTTTCTCTATAGAATAGCTGAATCCATGTGGTAGCTCCATTGCATTTGGAAATGTAAATTAAGCCAGCATGACAGAATGACATTGATGGATATTTTAAAGTCACATAGCTCTAGGATTTATCTACCTTGATCGTTATTTGATTTAAACAACTTTCTGAGCCCTATTTTTTTATTCTCATAAAATGTGGTCAACAGTATGTACTTTTACAGTGAGCACTGTAGTACTTCTACCACTCTCCTTGCCACTATTGAGAATATAGTGTGTGATTATGTATTAAATTTCAATTGTTATCCTAAATATAAGGAACTTCTTTAAATAAGTCTTATTTTTTAATTATAAAAGCAATATACAGATGCGCAGAAAATAGCATACAATAGCAAAGGTTAAAACTATACATTTATTTCTGGGGTTTTCAGAGACAACCATTATAAACTTTCTCACTTCTTTTAGGCATGGCGGTACCTTTAAAATTACTTATGCTGTACTCACAGTTTTGTAAACTGCTTTTTTTTTGACCGAATATATATGAACATTTTTCTATGTCATTAAATGTTCTGCATTGTAAATGGCTGTACGCTTATGAATATAAAAAGCTGGGAATTATTTGACTTGCAAAACAAATCTCCATTTTCTTTTGGCTTTACCTTTTGGGTGGTAGGAAAACATAGGATTTGTTTTTGTGTTATGTCTCTCCTGCTTGTTTGCCCTGTTGAGGGTTCAGCAGTTTGAAAGATGCGACTCAATCCATACCTTCTGTGTGACAATGACAGGATTTAGCACGATAACCCTCTCAGGGAATTTATTGCCTGCCAAGACCTAGGGCTAAAAGATTTACTGATGCTGAAGAGTTTGCTATCAACAGGAGTCACATGAAAGGCGCAGAGCAACTGTCTATCAGTTTCTCTCTGCGGGGACACCAGACCTATGCTGCACCAGCTACCTCTGGCTGCTCAGAATATGCAAACCAGCAAGTGACAAATGCTTTGTAGAAATGTACAATTGCATCCAAATTGAAAATGGAGGAAGCCGATCAAAGAATAAAGAAAGAAAGCCATTAAAAATTAATCATCCCAAGGCCATAAAGTCAGCTGTAAATGCTTAGCAATAAAAAATTAAATGAAGAAGAAGTTAATGTTTTAAGCAGAGATTTAAATTTTCCAAGGGAGATCTTGATAGCTGCACCAGATTGGGGAGCTGGTGAAATTTACAGGAGAAGCCCAAGTGTCTGATCCCACTGGGGGCTGCAGAAAGCATAAAACAGTCATCAAATGAAACATCACTTGTATTATTTAGTATCATTGTGCAAAACCTGGGCTGTTAAAGCAAATGGCACTTTTGAAGGAAATATTGTTCTATTCAGAGCAGAAAAAGTGGAAAAATGCTAAAAAGCAAAAAAAAAAAAAAAAAAAAAAAAAAAAAAAAAAAAAAAAAAAAAAAAAAAAAAAAAAAAAAAAAAAAAAAAAAAAAAAAAAAAAAAAAAAAAAAAAAAAAAAAAAAAAAAAAAAAAAAAAAAAAAAAAAAAAAAAAAAAAAAAAAAAAAAAAAAAAAAAAAAAAAAAAAAAAAATCCACCAGTGGGGAAACCCTAGAGGAAATATTACAGAGTATTACAGAGATATTTAATATTTGGTAGTTGTAGGATTTCAAGTAATAGTATTTATTAAGCTATCTGTCTTGTTCAAATATCTCAGCCCAAATGTATACTTGAGATTATGTGTTTATTGGAAGGTTGTCTCCAGGTAAGTGTAACAAGCGGTCAGGTCTTTGGCCTCCAAAGGAAAGTTGAACTAGATTTATTGCAGTTTCTTAGCAAAGTTGACACATACTTTATGGCTTTTCTGACAGCATCTCAACAACTGAGCTTGAAGTTACAACCATAAAAACATGATAGCATAGTGATTGAGAAAGTTGGCTCCAAAAGCACAGAGATCCCTGCCCACATACTACAAAATTTCCAAGAAATTACTTTTCTTCTGTACACTTTGATGTCCTCATTTGTGAAATGGAAATGAAAAAATACTCATTTCAGGCAGATATCACTTGGCTGGCTTCAGGCTTGAATTCTAGCCCGAGGTGCCCTGGGTGTACATAGTCTGGACACCGTGTAGATCTCTCAAAGTTTACGGTCTTTTCATTGGAATTCTGTAGAGGTCCTGTTTATACAGATGCTCACCGTATCACTGTCTTGGCCTGTGATAAGATGATGATGATATCATCTGCTTCTTCCAAATTGTTTTCTTCAGACTCTCTCTCTCTCTCTCTCTCTCTCTCTCTCTCTCTGTCTCTCTCTCTCTCTCTCTCTCTCTCTCTCTCTGTATAGAAAGGAGAATTCTGTAGGATAACCAGAGATAAATTTTCATATGTAGCAATCCTAACAATGACGTCCCAGTCATGAAGGAGAATTCTCAATCATTTAGTTACGTTTAGTGCTCAGTAGGGTTGACGTCGCTGTTGTGTTCTGACACTGTGTCAGTGCTGCACCGCCAGTTAAGAGAAGCAGATGGCAGGCTGAAGGATGTCGACATTCAAATTATTCGTGTTTCCAATGAGGATGAGCCATTTGTTGCAGTTGCTATCATCCTTTGCTCCCAGTGTTCATTCAAATAAACTAAGTCTACCGGCTTCTTTTTTTAGGAAGCTGTCCTTTCGCACAATCAGCCTCCAGTCTTCTCCCAGTCTTTTCAACTTCAGTGTCACCGTCTTATATATAATTACCAAACCAGAAACCTTAATATCCTTCCACTTGCCTCCTTCAAATAAATAGTCCTATGCTACTTCCTAAATGATGTCTGTCTTCTATTACTTCATCCACTGCCATAGTTCATATCACCTGCACTGTATACAGTTCAGCGTTCTCCAGCCTGGGCCCTGTCTTCCATCTTGACCCTTCTAGTCAATCATGTGCTAGGCGTTTCAAGACTTCTTCCTGAAAGACAAATGCAAAGACATTATTTCTTTGATGCTAAACCATTCAGTGAGTTCAGTTTGGTCCCTGCATACTTTGCGAATTGCCTTTTGTTTCCCCTCTTACCCTTAGTTGGCCTATGCCTGAGTCTCACAGTGTCATCCTCCAGGTCTCCCATGGGTCCTATTTTTTCATGCCTGCATGCCTTTGCTCTAAAATATACCCTGACTGCTTAGCATCTATTGAGCCCTGCACAGCAATTACACACAAGGTGCTTTTTAATCAGGACTCAGTAATTATATCCATATCTTTCCACCTTTCTCCTCCTCCTCCTCCTCCTCCTCCTCCTCCTCCTCCTCCTCTTCCTCCTCCTCCTCCTCCTCCTCCGCCTCCTCATTCTTTTCCTAACACAAAGGGCAGATCCTGAAGTTGCAGCACTAATATGGCGCTCACAAGCTATTTTCCTTCCACTCTTTGCGAACTCTGTACGAAGGGGGGGGGCGTCTCTTTTTGTTTCTCACTAGGCAGTGGGACACCACACACAGCAGGTGCTAACCGGGACATAGTGGAGTGATGGATGGCTGGATGTATAGGTGGAAGGATGAGTTTGTCCCAGTGCTACTTTCTTCTGGAGTCTTCTGCTCAGCTGTAATTCCATGCTGTCCACAGTTCCATGGAAGCTTTCATCACAGTCCCTGAGCTGAACCTGTTTTCAAAGGCTGCCCACAATTCTGCACGTTTGCTTCTTGCATCGTAATTCCTCTTTTCTCTGCACAGATGTTCACAGATGTTAGAAGCCACACATGCAAATTTTAGCCATCCCAATATAAGTTGTGAATAACACACTAGCCTTGCATTTTCAATTTGAAAAGAAATTGTTATTTCTACTCCCACTTTTTGAAAAAATTTATAGGTGAGAGTTTAATGAAGATCTTAAGCAAGAGAAGGTTTTGCTCTTTAAAATTATCCACTTTCTTTGAGTACATCTAGGCCAGCCTAGTTTCACATCAGAGGTCCTGAATTTAATAAACTCAAGAGACAATACCACTTTTGTAGTAGCAGTAATAACTGCTCTCCTCTTGCGCTTTCTCTATAGATCAATTGCCATGCAAAGTCTCCTACACACATGAGCTTATTTGGTTCTCATGGTGACTGAGAAGCATAGGCTTCATTTTTATCCTTGAAGAAGAGATGCTGAAGTCAAAGGTATTGCCCTCAGTCACGCAATTAGGAAGGAACTAGGATCCGAACTCACATCTTTAGAAACCACTCAGCTTATATGCATGTTTAGCTGCCTTGTCAGGAGAGGATCAAAACCTCAGGAAAAAAAAATTCAAAGAGCACAGTCAGGACAAGACTAGCAGGAGAGACAACTTGGGTCAAGCTATCACCTGTAAATGGAAGAATAACCTTCTATAACAATTATGTCTTCAGATGCATGGGTGCCCTGCTCAAAACTTTTCATATTTTATACTCAATATTCCAAAAAAAAAAAAAAACTTACATAGATTTGGAGAGATAGCTCAACAGTCTAAGTGCATGCCTGGCAAGTGCAAAGACCTGGGTTCAACCCCTGGCACTGCATGCCTTGCTGGCCCTGGGGCCATGGGCACACTGTACTGGCCCTGAAACCTGGCTTGGTGGTGCACACTGACAATCCCATCGGTGGGGAGGCTGAGACAGGAGGATCACTATGAGTCTGAACTGCATAGTGAGACCCTGTATCCAACAAAAATGTTTAAAAATATTTACAAAGAATATGAAAAGCAAATAGAACTCAGAACGTGGCCTGCCCATGTTTCTCAGCTAGGAAGAAAATAGAGGGGTTTTTATGAATACTTCAGTGATCAATACTTTTATTTTACCAGTGTGGTTGACAACAGGCAAGTGTCCATGTGCCCACACATATGGGCACAACTCGGGCCTCAGTGTAGTCTTTACTTTAAGATAAATCTTGACATAAATATATTTTCTTCTTGTTTATCCCGGTCATCATAATTAGAGGTCAGCAGTTTCAAGGGTGTTTCAACTTTGCGCTGTGTTGTTCACATTTCCGTTTCCCCAATTTTTTAGGAGATACGCACATTTCTTTGTGGAAGAGAAAATTTTAAGTGCTAATTTAATAAATTACCTATAAGTGAAGCATGGAGACCAGTTGATGTGCGTGTGCTCCAGCTCACTAAACGTGGTGGTCTCCATGGACAACAAATTCATCACAGGCTCCTTTACTTCTAACTTGCACAGTTGTCTCTTCTTTCTTTTCAGATCTGTGATAACTCTAAGGAATGAAGTTGTGGTAGCTGATACATTGTGTCAACTGGGCTGAATTGGTTCTCACAGGTGTGGAGGCGAGGGCGGCCCTGCCCTGGGGTGTAATTGGTTCTGTCCTCGGGTGCTATTGGGGTGCTCCTAGGGTATGGTTGGGTCCACCGTCAGGTGCGATTGTTTCCATCCTAGGGCATAATGGGCCACCCCAGCGTGACTCATCATAAAAAGTGTATAAAAAGGAGTAGAGGAAGGCTTCGTTGGCTGCCTTGCCTGCTTCCTCAGAGAAGCCCTGGGTTTTGGAGGAGCTTGGTCTTCACAGCCCGCCACCTCGGAGGTCAGCGCAGAAGGAAGACAGAGAGAGAGAGAGAGAGAGAGAGAGAGAGAGAGAGAGAGAGAGAGAGAGAGAGAGAGAGAGGACTGACCGACACCACAGCTGCTGCTGCTCCTCTGGCCTTCAGTGTTTTCTGCTGCCATGAACTGCTGCCATTTGCCTTGGAGCCAGCAAAGTATGAACTGAGACCTCCTCAAACCATGAGCTAAATAAACTTTTCCTTCCTTGATTTTGAGAGTATTTGCCCCAGCAAGCAGTAGAAAGTAGCTAAGACAGAGGTCAATATGTCAAAGCTATAATTAGCTTATATCTCAGTTGCTTTTCTCTTGTTGCTGGACGGAGTACCCCACATCCCAAATTAAGGAAGGAAAGGTTTATTTAGCTTACCGTTACTGGAGGTTTCAGACTCTACTCGGCTGGATCCAAGGCAAAGTGGCACATGACAGAGGGCAGCAGTTTATAGCTGTGGAAAATAGCAAAACAGCAAAAGCAAATAGGAGGCATAGTGGGAAAAATGACAAGAGACAGCGGGTGTGTCTCCCTTACCTTGCAGTCAGGCTACCTACGCCAGGCTGGATGTAGCGCTCATGTCCATAATCCCAACACTGGATCATGATTAATCACAACTTCTAGAAATCTGCCCCATAAGTGCACAAGGCTTTGGGTAGAGAGGCAACCAGACACAAACCATAACAATTTAGTAGGCTGCCTCCTTCATTAGAAAGCCCATCTTCTCTGAGTCTTTTTCTCTGTAGGTCTATAAAACCTTCCTTTATTCCCATAATTCATTTTGAAGACATCCATTCACTTGTTTTTTTTTTCTTAAGGTTTGGGTTCTGCATCGTTCTTCAATGCTCTTCACCCTCACATATGCACATATTTTCTTCAAAGAGTTTAGTCTGTTTTCAGCAGCAGCTGTTTTTCCCTGATGAGGTCTATGGATCAAACTCCCTGTTGTTCTACCTTGGTTGGAATGTCGATAGGCTAAGACATGGAAGAAACATTTGGAGAGTTGGATCACTCTACCATTCAGAAAGCTAATTGCAGGGCCAGCCAGATAGCTCAGTGGAGCAAAGTACAGGCTTAGGCAGAGTGCAGAGGCCAGAGTTTGATCCCTGGCCTGCCGTGCTGGCCTAGCCCCCTGGGACGCACTGAGATAGCAATTGAGATTGGACATGGTAGCATATACTTATAATCCCAGTGCTTGGGAGGCTGAAAACAGGAGGATCACTATAAGACCTATTTATGTAATGAGATCCTCAACACCCTATAGACCCTGTACCAAACACATAGAAAAAGTTAATTGCAGCCAAGTGCATACCGCATAAAGTTTGCTATCTTGACCAGTTGAAAGTATGCAGTTCGAGGGGCTGGAGAGAGAGCTCCGTGGCAGTTCAATGGTGTTAACACATCCTTCTTGGTGTCTGCCTACTAAGCAGGATTTCTCATCTTGCAAAGCTAAAACATTATACCTATTAAACAACCATTCTGTTTTTCTCCTTACTTTAGTCCCTAGAAGCCACTATTTTAATTTCTGATTATAGAAGCAGACCACTCTAAGTACCTCTAATAAACAAAATCATACAGTAATTATCTCATTTCACTTAATATCATAGTCTTAAGGTTTATCTAGGTTGTATGAGTTCTTCCTTTTTAAGACTTATATTCCATTATATATCCATATGTCTGTATATCTATATAATTTTGATAGATATATAGAGAGATGAACAAATCCTATCTATCCTGGACAACAGCTTTACTTCTGTTTTGTGTGAATTATGCTGTTTTAGGCATAGGTATTCACATATCTCTTTCAGACCTGCTTTAAAATGCTTTTTGGGTATGTAAATAAAATTTCTGCATAATATGATAATTCTGCTTTTAATTTTTTTGTGAGGAATCACCATCCTATTTTGCATAGTGGGTATATTATGCTGTATTGCCATGAATGGCATACTTAGAGTCCCAATTTCTCTTCTTTCTCACCAGTACTTATTTTCTGTTGCTTGATAGTGTCCATTCTAATCAGTGTAAGGTTGAATAGATAGTACTTCAAAGAAGTTAGAGAACAGTTGAAGTTTAGTCTAGGAGTTTTTCTCTATGTTTTCATTCTATAGGTTGGGAAGAGATTATAATATTGAATAGTAGTAGTTCATGGCATTTGGAAGAAAATTATCCTTGAGACAAGGGAATCTATATGTGGTGTCACAGCAGTAACTTCAGAAATTATTGTAAGAAAGAGCTGAGAGGAATCTGCCAAAGTTTCATTTTCACCCAACCAGGGGCTGTGGGTAATGATTAGGTCCCATTATGCACACATGGGTGATCTACTCGGAAACCCAGGCAGACAGGCAGGGGCTTTCAAAAGGAAGCTGCCACCAGATGATTCGGAAGATGCTGGTGGTTACTTTTATCAATTTTAATATTGAAAAACTGGGTCCAAGGTAATTAAATTAGTTTGGTAGAAGCTGAGTTGAGTTTGTGAAGCCAAGCCGAGGATTTTCCCAGGTGTGAAAAGGTGGCTCTCTAGTGTTGGCTTCACTTATTAAAGGCAAAATTCAGCACTTTCCTGCCCCTAGGTCTCTCTGACAGACAAATATTTGGAAAAAGTGAAAGAATGAAACTTGTTTAAAAGACCATTTCCAGTTAAAAAAGATAAACAGAAAAGACTCACTGTAGATGACTTTAGAAAGATCATACTGGATCAAAACAGATGAATAGATCAATTCCTCATTGGGTTTTGCTTTAATATATGGTTTAAAGTTATCCATAATTTTATTTTTCTTTCTTTCTTTCTTTCTTTCTTTCTTTCTTTCTTTCTTTCTTTCTTTCTTTCTTTCTTTTTGTGGAACTGGGGATTGAACTCAGGACCTTGCACTTACCAGGCAGGCACTTGTGTTCCTGAGCTATCTCCCAGGGCTCTATCCATAATTTTCTTACTTGCTAAGGAAGACTTTGCCAGGGAAAATGGAAAGTCATGACATGATGTTTTCTGAGTGACCTAAGGAGTAGGTAAAGGGACGTGTTTTACCTTTACCTAATTTGGCAAGTTAGTTTGCAAGAAAGGCAAGTAACTAGGAAAGTATACATTTTAGGTCATGTAGTCATTTTCTAGGACATCTACATAAGTCAGCTGAAAACCTCACCCTCACAATTCCACCAAAGGTGTCTTGTCCTTGTTTTTTAGGTAAAGAATCAGAGGCTTAATTTCTTTTTAATACATATATCAGAAATTTGTAGCAAATAAGTGGTGAGACTAGAATTTGATTCAAAGATTATCTAATGCCAAAAGTGTCTTTTTTATTTTAATTTGTTACCTTTAATAATGCTGTTTAGCACATTTACTAGGAATGCACTATTAATCATGTATGTGATTTACACATGTGATTCATTGTAACTTTAGCCTTCCTCAATTATTAATCTTGCTTATATTCAAACATTCAATGGAATCACATTCATTCATTCATTCATTTCATCACCGAAATAGCTTCTGACTTTTCATGTTGATTAGTATCTTTTCATTTCTATTACCCTACTCTAATTCTCACAGAAATAGCTTTTAAAAAATCAAATATATCTCACAAAACAAAACAAACAAGGGGAATATAAATCAAGGACCATTTTGTAGTGAAGAAATAGGATAGATATATAGCTACTTTCTCTTAGTTCAATGAGAAGAAACCTTTGTACTAATAGTGCTTAGACAAGATATTATTTCTGCATCTTGTACTCTGAATAACTACTATGGAGACAACAATATGCAATGTATTAATTATTGTAACTCAGAAGACCAGAGGCTACATGGAAATCCTGCCTGTAAAGACCAGGCTAGGGAAGATTTTTTTTCTGGGAGGAAGGACTTCATTGGTCGTTGGACATCAGACGATATGTGCTTGGGCTTTGCAGAAAGTATGTCTATATTTTGCTCATGTCTAGAGATTTTGCTTGAGACTGAGATTAATCATCACAGACTGCTTAATCTTGCATGTAAAATTTCAAGAATTCAAATGCTGAAGCAGTAGTATGGCTATTGTTGGGGGCTTTTAGTCAGATATATGTTGAGTATCAAGAGCAAAGATCCCAGTAGATGAGTTAAAATGTAAGTTGGGCCAGAAAGGTCATGCCCATAAAGCTGTGGCCTGCAAAGGTAGAGATGGGAGGGCCTCCATAGCTGAGAAGGAAAAACAGAATGGAAAAGATATCCTGAGAGCATCACAGGAAGTGGCAGATGACTGCCATTTGTAGCCTTTACAAGGGTAAGAGACTTTGCTTTGGAGAGAAAGTTGCAGAGCACCATGTTCCAGAATGGCACCGGCACAGAGAATTTTTTCCTCAGAATCAGGTTGAGATTGCTCAGTAACCCAGGCACTCAACCCCTACAACCAAGAGAGAAGGAATCCTGGTTACTGCTCCAGCTGGCAGCAGAACTTGGCATCATCCACATGGAGTTGGCCTTAGGTACTTACAAAATGCAGCAGTTCTGAGGTTAAGAAGCTTTCCACCTGGATTTCTGAAGGATTGGGTGGCCAGGCGGTGTGCCCCTTATAGGGTAGTGTGTAAAGCTCTGAGTGAGAAGCCTATTCAGTGGAAACCTCAGAAGTTTCAAAAAGCCACAAACACTGACCGTCTGAGGAAAATACCAAGGAAGGGGCAAAGCTGGCCTAGGACAGAAGCCATGAGAGCTACCAGCAGAAGTACGATAGAGGTAGAGCCACAAGGAACTTAAAATTTGCCACAGATTGCTTCCGATGTCTCATATGAAACTATGGCAGTTAATGTTTGCCCTTCTGAATTTCGGACTTGTTTTGGTCCTGATGTTTGATATCCTGTTGTGCGTACTTTTCATAATGCTGGTATTTATCTTGTACCATTGAATTGTTGGAAGTGCGTAACTTTTCTTTTCTATAGGGACTCACAGCCAAGAGTTTGCCTTAGGTCTTTGAGGAGACTTTGGACTTGGACTTTTCAGCAATGCTAAAATTGTTAGGACATTGACAACTCTTAAAGAAGGACTAAAGTGGTTTTTTGGGTAATCTAGGATAATATAGGATTATGCATGAGTCTTTGTGGATTCCAGAAGTGTAATGTTATGGTCTGTGTCCAGTTGTCCCCAAGGCCTCATGCAGGTGTGGTGTGAGCGTCCAGAGTTTGTGATTAATTCCCAATCCATTGCTGTGATTATGTGTGTGTGTGCTATACACAGCCTGGAGTAGATTGCCTGAATGCAACAGAAGGGAGACGGACTTGTTCTGTGTTGCTTTTACCACTACTCCTCCCATTTGGTCTTTGCTATTTTGCTGCTTCCCACTGCCATTTGTGCTGCCCGTTGTCGTGTGCTACTCTGCCTTGGAGCTAGCTGTTTATGGACTGGAGTCTCAGCTAATTGTGAGCTAAATAAATCTTTCCTTCCTTAGTTTTGGATGTCAGGCATTTGTCTCAACAATGAGCATACAGTAACTGAGATACTTAGGAAAGTGAAATTATTTCGTCACATACTCTAGCAGTTCATCTGTGATATTACGCTTTTGTCAAAATGCATGGAATATATGAAAAGCAAGTTTTAATGTGAACTAAAATATTGTTAATAATATGTCAGTACTAGTTCATCAACTTTACCATAAGAACCAGTCTAATGCAGATGTTAATAGGGGAAACTGCACTGGGGAAAAGCAGTATTCTGTGAGACATCCTGCACCGTCTGCTCAGTTTTCTCTACCTTCTGCTCAATATGCCGACAAATCCAAAATTGCTCTAAAAGTAAAAACTATAAAAAAATAGATGTATTAGAATTTAAAATTTGGAACATCTGTTATGCCCTTCAAAATAGTCTCTTCAGAATGTGATGAGCTTGTTTTAAGATACTGTCTTTGCTAAAAACATGTTGCAAGTCCTCCTTAACTTTTTTTCCTACAGAGATTAGATGACTGGGAAGATAAAGATGGCATTTTAAATTGCAGTTGGATGGTTACTGAAAGATGGAGAGGAAGCGAGACACATTCTGCCACGTGACGCAGAAGCTGGATTTGAAGGTCTTCTCCAAAGAGGCAAGGCCTTTGCAAGTGCGGCCTGGTGGGAACATTTGTGTGGGCTCCCAAGAGAACTCTCTGAAAGAGCTCAGCACTCACTGAGATGAATGTGGTCTTGTATGAGGGTGGGGAGAAAAATGAAAGCGTTGTAGTCACAGCTTATGTTTTCTTTTCATGAGGCTACAGATGGTGGCAACAAGTGACTATGAAATCATCACTTCCCTGCAGATCTTTGATCAAATTCTACTGTCGTCATTTACCAGCTATAGAGTCTTGGGCCAGTGTAGATCCTAGGCTGCTTTTTCCTTGAAATGGAGATAAGGCAAGAATATTACCTTGCATATTCAACATGGGAATTAACAGAGATAATATGGACTAATACACACTGCATTCTTTAGACACAGTAAGGATTGCTAAAAAAAAAAAAAAAAAAAAAAAAAAAAAAAAAAAAGG